>BMAT01012048.1:193251-207131 GCA_019649035.1 Elysia marginata | reverse complement strand
GAGTTTATGACAGACACTGAGATAGAGTGTTTGTTACCTTGCAGTTGGAGTGAGTCGGCAGCCGCAGTGCGCCCCCTGGACAACACCAGGCAGTGTCTGTTGACATACATCTGGCTGAAAAGCTTCAGGACATGATCGCCAGTCTTGCGGTTTATCCCAAGAAGAACTCTTCTGGTGGGGTAAAATCAAACACAGAGGACAATGTCATTATTGTAATGTTGTCATACATCCACGGAGAGAGAAAGAGACAAAGAAAAAAGTCTCTGCACGGCTTCGTACTACAAAGCCCTCCTGTCAATAAAGGAAATTGCGTCCGCAATGTGGATAATGGCAGGGGCAGACATGGAGACAAACAAAAAGGTTATGCAAATTTGTCTTTCAGTGCTTTATACAAAGAGGTGTAGTCAAAATTATAGAATTTTAATTTTTTTTATGTACCACATACATGGTAGGCCACACATCAGTACATGTATGTGAAAATAAACTGGTAAATTGTTGGAAAAAAATCAAACAAATCCCTGTAAAAGTGAAAACTTTGTCACCAAAATGGTTTGTTGACTTGATGTAAGAGTGTGGATTACATGAAATAAAAAAAAAATTCTTATACAAAAAAAGTTAAGGCCAGTATTTGAACCTGTCCATTATTTTTCTTAGATTTGGCAGCAGCACGTGTAGACTTACTTTGGGGATGAGTGCACATGTTTCCTAAAGATCTACCCTTATTGGATAAGATGTTGGAAATATGTATAAACACATAGGTTTCTCTCAATACTCCCAAAATTTCGAGAGATAAAAAAAAAACCTTAATATCTTTTCAGGCAAATTCAAACATTTCAGCAAACAATAAACATCTTGGAATGTGATATTTGTGGCACATTTCTGCTGACAGTGTTGTTTGAAACAGTACGAGACAAATTTCAATAACAGAATACTCAAATAACTAAATGAAACTGCGTTGTCAAAAGCTTGTGGGAATGTTCAAATTATTTGAGAGCAATGCACAGCCAAAAACTATTTCTCAATAAATTTAATACTTTTGTTTCAAAGCTTTTGTGCATTAAGAGGTCTAAATAAAATGCTAGGGAAAAATTTGTATTTACTGATCTTTCTAAAATAGTTTTAAATGCTATTGAAAATACCTTAACACATCCACACACTCGAGGGCATGGTCAAATTTCAATACAGCCCTTCAAGCATCTTGTCTTGTCACATTGCGTTTTGCAATCAGAGCCAATAAGTCGTTGGAGAACATAAGTTTGAGAAAATCCCTTCTAAATGCGAATTTCTCCTCTTTTTCTCTACATTTTAAATAAAAAGAAATGTTATCTTTCTACCACCTTTTGATAACGTCATGCAATTTTTAAGGTTTGGACGCCCATAAAAATGAATTGTTGAAATACTGCAACGCTTTAAAATGTAAAAACTGCAACAACAGGCTCCCTTGGAATGGTTGCAAAACATCTGACTATATTCCTTCTAAAAGATTGGGACTATCAACAATACTTGTTCCCAGATCAGAAGTTGAAGTTCCCATCACCAACTTTTGTTATCGAATAAAGTGTAGCGGTGAGTCTTAAATTATTTTTCATTTTGAATCATACATAAAAAAAACAAAAAGGTTTGCAATTGCCTCCAAAAGAACACAATCATTAAAAGAGTGAAAGAATTTTAGCAAGGAGATGATGTAAGAAAGAGACACATGAAGAAGAAAACTAAAAGGCAGAAAGAGACTTTTCAAAAATCAAAGGAGTATAGGCCTACAGTCCGCGACAGACATTTCAAATTTACTGGGAACAAAATTTTAACCTGGAATATCCAAAATTGAAACAAATAGATGAGGGATAAAATTAGGGATGTAATGACCGATGAACGAAAAACTTAATATGACCTGAGACTCTTAACCTTAGACCTGTCACACTCACTCATCAACTTTTGTGTCATAATTTCCATACGTGCTAGTTCTAAAAAATAAAATTCCTATTTATAGGGCCCATCATAACACTTCTATGGTTAATCTTATTGAGTACTACACTAAAACATTTTTTTTACTGAGATTTTATATTTTTATAAATAGAATTATAGCATGGGATATCGATGGCAGGCACATCAAACCTCTGATTTTCATATAGGAAAAGAAGTCACATCAGAGGTTTGATGTGCCTGCCATCAATATGCAAGTGCAACTCTCTGGTATGAGCAAGATAAGTGCCCTTTTATGTTTGGTGTATTAAAAGCTTATTTTCAAGTAGAGGTTGAATTAATAAGGGTTTAATCTGATAAAAAGTTTGAGCTAAAATCAGCATAAATGCGAAAGAGTTAGATCTCCATAATTAGTGTAAAATCAGTAATCTGAACATATTTTGAAAAATAAAAAGGTCTAAATCCAAATTATAGCTTTGAATTCTTTGGACTGGACTGTACTTTAAAGTCTTTAAAGTGGACACCCTATAGACATTGGAAACATTGCACTAGTTACGAAGTAGACCCAAAATATGAAAAACAAGCATTAAAAAAAAAAAAACATTGAACAAAGAGATGAGCAAGACGCAAGAGAGAAAAGTTGAGAATAAGGTAGTAAAAAAACAACAATATCTGTCAAACAACAAACAAAGAAAGAACGGACACACACACACTCTCACATGCTCCTACCTGCCAGGTTCGGTAAACTTGCAAGATTCGTCGTCCACGTCAATGGTGATGGCGTCGGGTAAGATCTGTTTAAGGAACTCGAGTGGGATGCCTCCGGGCATGTTGTGTACGCTAAACGTTTCCTCCACTTTCGGCTTGTTCCACACTTGAGCTGAAACAGATGGGTTTTTTTTTTCTTTGATGTGCGGGCTTCATTTTGTTTGCACCATCCTCATGCCATCATAGCGAGTGGTGAAAAGCTCACAGCCCTTCTGTGTGTGGTGGCATGAAGTGGCTTGACACAAAAGCCATGAGAATTTTTTCCCCCATTGAGCGGCTGGCAGGCAAAGGAATTCAACACATCATTTTGCAAACACAACTTTAAATTCCATTCGCCAGAATTTTCTCGGGTGCGATTCATCTTCTTGGCCTATAGCACAGAAATAGCCTTTCAATATTTCCGTTCCCTCCAGAAGATAACAACGGCAGATGGTCTGCTAGGGGCTCTTGTTAAGCATGTCATATTTTCCTCAAATTGACATTGACGAACTTTGAACTCTCAATGAGATTTTCACCAGTGACAATTTTTGTGACAAAGAGTTCTGAACTTTGAATGACTCCAAGCGGAGTCAACTTTTTTTTTTCTATATGAGGGTCAAATTTAAACCTCTCTAGACTGAGATTTTTCAACCTTTTCAGACTCAAGATTCAACACTCAACACCTATCTTGCCAAGGAGCAGATTTATCTCGGCAGCGCGCCAATGCCTTGTCTCAAACTGAGCACGATATTGTAAGACTATGAGCTTGAAGTACAGCTCTTGTTTAACGGGCCACTTCATATTAAAATTTGCAATCTCAATGTTCTTCTTCCATTTTTTATTATTATGCTCTTTCTTCATAGAGTGAAAAATAATTGAAAATTTTTTTTTTCGGAATTGTACAAACTGTTAAATGATAGCTTTTGCGTTCATTTTATTATTTTTTTTTTTAATTCAAAATAAGGCAACCGTTGACAGAATATCTACAATGGTGTCATGAACTAACCTTTTTTAATCCGATAAAGTACAGATTTAACCATCATCACCAAATGGACTTGCCTTACTTTTAATATAAGGCAATTAATGACAGAATATCCACAATATGTTCATAAACCACGACTTATTTAATCCACTTAAGTACTGACTTAATTGTCCTCACCCAATGGACTTGCCTCATTTTTAATATAAAGCAATTAATGACAGAATATCCACACTGTGTTCATAAACCAAGACTTATTTAATCCACTAAAGTACTGACTTAACTGTCCTCACCCAATGGACTTGCCTCATTTTTATAGGCTGAATCCCAATGTAACAACCGGTGAGAAGCTTGAGGTGACAAGAAAATCTGTGTCTACCCTCAACAACTCTTTATGGAGCCCAGAGACATTTATATACAAACTATCTCTCAATAGGCTTTGACAAGAAAAGAACCAATTAGACCAATCATTCACTAAACAGATCTATATTTATATTCTACGTCAGAAGCTGTTAAAATCAAGGCCCATCAGTTCAGTGCAAACAGACATTGTATGCAAATCCTTCTTGACAAGACTGAGCAACATTTTTGGCGCAGAACAGAGGATACTGTCAAACTTTCCAAGATCCTTTGTTTTATTTCCTTGTTAAACAAAATATATCAGCAAACAAGGAACATAGATTTTGGAACCAGTATATTTTTGCGGCAACTTTGCTTTGTGCGGTGATGATAGCTCTGAATATTCTTGATCTCTGACCCCAGAGCATTCATTAGTAAGTCACTCAGATAATTTTATATCTAAAACACAGTGGCCTTATTCATGAGACAGACAGGTCCTCGCATGTAAACACATTTCACAATTTCACATAACATCATCCTCGAGAAAAACACTCAAAAACTACAAATTACTTTGATCTTGATGAACCGTTGTTCAGTAATTTGAATGCATTTAAGTAAAGGTAGTCCCGGGCTCCATAGGAGCGTCAGGGAACAAGGAATAAGGTCCACATTACATGGAACAGCTAATTTTACTTGCTTTGAATCAACTTTTAACACGGCTCACAAGCTCAGTAGCTGCACTGATTTAAGTTTAAAATAAAGCAGTTAAGTTTAAACTTCTTAACAGGAAAAAAAGCCACTGACGATATTCAAATTTATTCCATTCTCTTGTCTGTAAGTTGCGTCTGATTACAAGATTAACTAAGGATAAAGGTGCTGGCTGCTTCCCTAGCTGTGTCGGTTGAACCCTAACCTGGTTCTTCAAAGCTAGACTTCCTCTTGGTTGCTTGGTACTGAAATCCATGGCTTGGCTTGATAGAGAAAACCACTCTGAGCGGCTCTCAAGTTCTCCGTGGGGAAACTACGTCCAATGCAGTCCAGTTTGGATATTTCTAACTTCACAGAAACAAAATTTAACTTCAAATTATACAAAAATCAAATTATACGTTCACGTAGCCGAAAAGGATAAAATTGGTAAGCTGAATTAAATTTGATTTAAACTGTGGATGGACAGATGTACAAATATTAATCTCTGGTTAAGAGAAAGTTGACACCGGGTCCTCTACTTGAAAGCTTAGCTCAAACAGCTTCACCTTACTCCTGGTCATTCTACAAGTTTCAATCATATTAAATTCTTTTTCAACTTGTTTTCTTTTACAAAAAAAAGGAGGGGCAAAGAGGTTAAAATTTCATTTATTGAAGTTGTATCCACACAGCAATGTTTGGTTTGCTTGTCCCATTAGTCAAAAGACAACTAACGCTGCGGAAGCCCCTTGTTAACATCACAAGAAGCTTTGCTTGTAACTTTAAGCTGTTTCAATTGACGTAAGAGAGCAGACTTGCAGATTACACAGATTTTTTCACAGTTTGGTTAAGCTCTTTGAGAAGATCCTGCCTGCAGTAGAATGCAGATTCATTTTCAAACGTAGAGACATGAGCAGTCTGAGGTCTTTTCATCGCATTTAAAGTTGTCAATTCTGAGAATTTTGGCACACTTCCTCACACACTCTATGGCTCAGACGGGCCTACTCGTCCCGCTCAACTGTGTAGCAAGTTGTTAGAAAACTGTAAGAAACTCTTGACAGCCATCTATTGCACACACAAACTGAAATAAAACCACTTTAGAACATGTTAAGAATCAATTAAATCAAACAGTCAATAGTAATGTAAATAACTGAAAAACCTTAAAAAAAAATTAAGATTCTACTTATCCACTCTCATAACTTAGAGAGCTATTAATACTAGTATTTCTATTTGGGACTCTTGCTAAAAGCACTTTAATGTTGTTTTTTTATTGTAAGATGATTCCAACACCCATATAACATAGCCTTTTCAGCAAGAAATAGAAAGCCGACTGATCAAGCACAACGCAATTATCGAGCTCTTTTTTCTTGGATCAGTATAAAATTTAAAAAGTATGGTACAAAAATAAATGAATCTATATTTCTTGAAAACCATATTGTGGAAAATGGGCAGGAAACATTTAAGTTTTTCACCTTTTTATCTATTACATTTACACAAGTAAGTATATAATTATAAACAATGCATTTCAGAAGCCATATCATTATCATATGTATATTTGAAGAGAGCTGAACGATAAAACCAAGCCCAAAGAAAATGTTACAGGCAACTCAATGTTTTACATACGTTATGAGTAAATTTTCAACTTTCTTCATCAGTTAAAGCCTATGGAACAAGATATGTTTTAAATGTTTTTCATCAGTTATTTAAGCCTGTGGAACGAGGCAAGCTTTCAATGTTTTTCATCTGTTATTTCAGCCTGTGAATGAGACTTTTTTTGTTCCTGAACATTAAGTTTTCTTTCCAGTCTTTGACTGGCTTTGCTTACCTGCATGGTCTTCAATCTCCAAAGCACTTCAATAACTCCTGCCTCCTTTACTTCCAACAATTTCTAGATTGTTTGTAGACAGTTTTAAGCTTTAACGACTTAACACTGTAGAAAAATCTACGCAATTCCGTGAATTCACATGCATTAACTTCTCACAACCTTGACCTTGTCCTGCTCCTTGAGAACAAAACGAAAGATATTGTAGCTGATTCAATGTTCCATCTGCTCATTAGGTATTATCACATTTAATTGATCCATGTAGACATGCTTGCATAGACAGATCATTCATTTCATGTCCACTCCATCCACGCATACTAGTCCTGGAGGTTGTTGACTTTGGCTGTCCATCTAAGATTGCTGAGGGATCAAGGTGTGTCCATATCTTTCTTCTGGCTGACACATGACAAGGGATCAAGGTATCCTTCGTCTGGCTGACACATGACAAGGGATCAAGGTGTCTCCATATCCTTCATCTGGCTGACACATGACAAGGGATCAAGGCATCCTTCGTCTGGCTGACACATGACAAGGGATCAAAGTGTGTCTACATCCTTCGTCTGGCTGACACATGACAAGGGATCAAGGTGTGTCCACATCCTTCTTCTGGCTGACACATGACAAGGGATCAAGGTGTGTCTACATCCTTCTAGCTGAATCATGAAAGGACATGATTGTACGATCACTCAGGGGTTTCCTGTGTACCGCAGATACATGTTGCAGGAACACAATCTTATCCAGCCAGTATCTAAAGTTACAGAGGCTGGAAAATAGTACAGTGACGCAGTCTACCCATGTCATAGGTGATTGGTATGGTATCATATTGGCTTGGAGCAAGGTGGTGGGTGGATTAATTGCCTTTATTGAGACCTTTCTATCAGAATTACACTGTCTCCTTGGGTTCCATAGAAGAAATGGAGACTCATTCTTAGTCTTTCCATTCCCAGAGATTGTGTGTTATCATTTCTTCTTTATAACCTGTAAAGTCCTTCTTACTCCATGATCTTGTGGTTTTATTCTTAATGTAGAAACTCAGCTCTCGCTCCAGGGTTCAAGCCCAGGCTAGGCAGATCGACATCCAGTACTTGGGAAAGGCTCTTCAAATACGTTTCCTCATCGCACTCAGGCCTGAAATGAGTACTTACTAAGGGCAGTGAAAAATCTTGTCAGCATGCTGCAATGATGCCCCTAAAATGCTGCTCCTCTATGAATTCAGAAGATAATTTGGTTGAAGGAAGGACAACAGGGAACCCATGAAAAGCACTTAGAACAATTTGTGGATAAGATGTAAAAACGCCTTTTTGTTCTTTAATGGGACATAGGCAGAATTTATCCAACACATTCTTCATGGTTGATCTTCCATTAGCACTGTGCCTCAGTCAATCTTCTTACGAGCTTGAGGAGAATTACTCTGCGGCTGGTATAACACATAAAAAGCACTCTATATGGGAACTTAGTCCAGTCAGTGAAACTGCTCAAAATTCAAAATTTCTCTACAAAGTCGGCATACGGTAATCTGAGTAACAGAGAAATAAAGATCTGCTCTCCAACCCCTCACGCTGTTACAGCTTACAATTGTTCATTGTTTCTCCTACCAGGGATGAGGTTATAAACCATCTCTAACAGTCTAGGAGCATCTACAAGGTTGTTCTCAGGAGTCAGTTGTTTTTTTTTTTAATTTAAAATTAAACAGATATTGAAACCTCCGTTCATAATACAAAGGCTTTAAAATTTGAAAGATTTGGATAATGTTTGAATCGAAAAGGTTTCCAGTGTTTTGCTAGTCTCCAGCTGATTATGACAGGTTTTGTGTCTCAACAGATTTCTGACAGTTCATGTGAACAAATTCTAGGATAGTCTACAGTGCATGTCCCTAGAGTCAACTTTGCAGTTGTCTTTTAAAGTTTAACTTTCAAAACTTAACAAAAATAATATAACCACTGATTAGTGAAAACATGGTTACTTAATTGCCCTCCATCGACCTCCTTCCTTGTCATTCTCATTTCCGGTACTTTTGTCGCTTTTTTATTTGCCATGATTAAATTTAACAAGGTGTTTAAAAAAATAAAAGGATAATAAACTTGAGACTTGCTCGGAGATCACCGAAAAAATAAAAACAGTTCACCCAAACATCAAGGATAAAGGACTTTGTACAAACTTAGCATGGTAATAGAAAAGCTTAATAAACCTGTGAATACCAGGCAATGTCAATAGAATTTGAGCGATGTAATTATCACAAAAAATACATACCTTTCGCATATGCCAGGAAAGCACTCGATGCAAAGTTTTGGTCGAACACCACAGTAGCTGTAAAATAATATAATAAGTAAACAAAAAAGGAAAAAGTAAGCTCAGGAGTTGCACATTATATCATGTGATTTCAACGAGTTCCTTCTATCAACTGCTTTTATGGTGTAAAAATTAAATATCAAAGTCACATTTTAACTGCATCAAAAAATATGACATTACACATTGTCTTGCTACAACTCTAAATGAGTAAGATGTCAGAAATGTGCATTTTTACCTCCATTTCTCAATATTTCAAGCGAACGGAAGTCTGAATATTTTTCCTAAAAATATGACAATTCTATTTAATATCTAATGTTCCATAACTCAGAATAAAGTGTTGCTCAAAACAACCATAGGTAACACTTAAGTAAGAGACATTATAAATATAATAATAATATCATCACACAATTAAGTAAGTGACTATACCTCTGACAAAAGGCTGGGGGCAGTCTCGGTCTTGGTCCCGTTTGGATAAAACTTTGAAGAAGGTCACTGGCAAGTACCTGGGCCCTATCTTAGTCTTTCTGATTTGCGTCATCACTGCCAGGAACGCTTCCTCGTTATTGAAACAAAGATCCATGATCCTGAAGGGTGCAATTCAAGAAGAATTTATTAGCATAACAGCTATGACGTTGATCTTCCAATTCTAATAAAGCTCTTCTGTTGATGATTCAGTCCAGGCTGCATATTTGGAACCCCACAGGAACAAAATTTAACTTTGAATAAACGGTATCCAAAATTTGAATTGTTAGTACATGTACCCGCTACAATGATACAATTGCAAAAGAATAATAGAATCTGTAATCTAAATATGATTTAAACTTTTAAAATATATTCAAATAATCTAGATGAGAGATCTGAATTAGTTGCATTCCTCTGAAGTTTGATTTGAGGGACACTAAAGAAAAGATGAAACAGTATTATAACCTCTTCAAACAAAAACCAAGGGCACAGCAAAGATCTTTCTGGTTTTAACTGAGAAGAAGTCAATCGAGGGAAAAAACTTTATCAATACTTGATGCTATTTTTGGTTTACTAGTAGGTGGTAACTGTGTTTTGTCTTGTCCGATGCAGACAGGGGTGGGCACTACTTGTGAAAAAAAATCCCGAAGTCAGGGTGTCCATTATGTAACATTATAAAACATTGCTTTAGCTATTTATTACTTCAGATTTTGCTCATGCAACTCACATAAACAGTGCAAGTAAAGTTAATACAGCAGTAAGATTTGACTTTCCATGAGGAATTTACTAACAAAAAATTTATTTTTTGTTCTCACGTGCGTAGTGTATATATATCCAGATCAGGATTTTTCTTATTCAAGATTAAAAAATCCTAAATTCAGGATAAATCCTGAAAATGGCCATCCCTGCGCAGATTAATGGGTTCAACTACATTTTAATTAATTTAAATGAATTGCAGCTAAACAAAACTTTAAAAAGTATTGAAATAAACTGTACTTTTGACACACTCTATGATATGAGTGATACAAGGACACAAGAATGCAACCAAATTTTTCTTTACTGAATCAGAAACAACTAGGAGTCCTCACCCATCTTCGCCGTTGCACTGGAAGCTATAATATGAAGACTTGCTGACGATGTTTTCTCTGAACAAACTTTTGTCAATGTCTGCCTGGGTGACGTGGCCTATGCTGATGCCGTGAGTGAAGGACGCTGTTGGGTAAATATGTCACATTTAGTATTTACCATTCATTCATACATACATTTACATATAATATCATGTGCTTGTAAGTGTGGTACTAGCAGCCTACAGAACAGTTTTGCAGTCCATCAGATATTTTAAACCACAACAAAAAATTTTTCTTTCAAATATATCCAAAAACCAGATTAGTAGTGCTCATGTACTTAGTTTGAATGATGTAAGTGAAAAGATCTTTTTTTATATAGTGCTTAATGCACTAAAAGCTTTAAGTTCTCAATTTTTTTAGGTTCACTGTCCTAGCAAAATGGCATATGAAAAAAAAAATTATGAATCTATCCCAGTCAGTGTCCTAGCTAAGAGGCATATAAATCTATCCCAGTCACTGGGCTAGCTAAGAGGCATATAAACCTATCCCAGTCACTGTCCTAGCTGAGTGGAATATAAATCTATCCCAGTCATTGTCCAATGGCATATAAATCTATCCCAGTCACTGTCCTAGCTAAGTGGCATATAAATCTATCCCAGTCATTGTCCTAGCTTAGTGGCATATAAATCTATCCCAGTCACTGTCCTAGCTGAGTGGAATATAAATCTATCCCAGTCATTGTCCAATGGCATATAAATCTATCCCAGTCACTGTCCTAGCTGAGTGGCTTATAAATCTATCCCAGTCATTGTCCAATGGCATATAAATCTATCCCAGTCACTGTCCTGGCTAAGTGGCATATAAATCTATCCCAGTCACTGTCCTGGCTAAGTGGCATATAAATCTATCCCGGTCACTGTATAGCTAAGAGGCATATAAATGTATCCCGATCACTGTCCTAGCTAAGTGGCATATAAATCTATCCCAATCACTGTCCTAGCTAAGTGGCATATAAATTTATCCCAGTCACTGTCCTAGCTAAGAGGCATATAAATCTACCCCAGTCACTGTCCTAGCTAGAGGCATATATAAATTTATCCCATTCACTGTCCTAGCTAAAAGGCATATATAAATGTATACAAATCACTATGCAAAATGGCATAAATTTTTTATCTGAAATGAACAACCCTCGGACCTAAACAAGAAAAAAATGGCTCACCACATTTCAATTATTTTCCAACCCAAAGATTAGCGATGATCTTACAAGTATGCCATTTTGCTACTGCAGTGACAACAAAAGTGTACATATATTGATATTACCATCAGGTTTAATGTGACGGGATTCCATTTGACTGGTGTTGAACAGTGACACTGCTTCGAAAATGTTTTGCCGCACAGTGGATGGTAAAGCGCTCACATGAAATGGTGTCTGCTTGACCTCTGAACTGAGATTGGCCGAGACGGACACTGTAGCTTTCCGTTTTGGTGAAGGATTATCTAAGGCAGGTATGCGGATCAAACACTGTAATAGTTTACTACTATTTGCCTTGGGGAGCGTCTGAGATCCTCTGTGGAATCGTCGAACAATTCTTTTCAGAGGTTTGACTGACGCTTTAGTGTTGTCAGAGGTTGGAAGACGGCCAATGCTGGCCTCTGTTTTGTTAGAGCTTAGAGGTTGGTTAATTTTGGGCTCTGTTTTGTTAGAGATTGGACCATGGGTGATATTGGACTCTGGTTTGGTTTCTTGCACTAAGCCAGGTTTCAGCTCTTGGTTTTTCTCATCCATTAGTCCTTCAAGCGCTGGTGTTTCTGTTTTACAGTCAGCAGTATTTGTATTGAGTGAAGTATTGAGTTTTGATATACTAGAACTGCCTTTGATGACCCGGTCCACTTCTTTTAATGGGCTCACAGCTTTAGCATCAACAGCTTCAGATTTTACTGTCTTTATTTGTTTACGAGGTGGGCTCTCCAAAAGTGAGGAGGCTGGTCTTTTGTTTGAAACAATGTCTTTTTTGCAGACTTCATCTTCTGTATCTGAAACGTCCTCCATACTCATAGTCAACCCAAGATCAATGTCCTCCTTTTCCGCATCCAGTGCCATGATTTCTGCTAGGCAAGGACTGGTTGCTCTTTGATCCGTTTCCTTTTGACTTGTGGGTTGATCTGAATTTTCACTCGTAGAATCCAAAGATGGGATACTTTTAGAAGTTACGGCAGTTGCTGAAGATTGGCTTGTAGTACCTGCAGTTGCCACTGTTATTGAGGCTGATTTTGTCACAGAGGGTGCTGGTGTGGTGCTTTTCATGGCAACGGCAGTTGGCATAGTGCCTCTCGATGTAGTGGTGAGTGGTGCTGCAGCTCTGATTGAAGGTGGAGTTGCTAGCAGTGGCATTTTGGTAATTCGCGTTGCTTGTCCTGCGCTTTTGGCAACGGTTATTGTGGTAGGTACAGTAGTTTTTACTCCATCTGGTCTGAAAGTGGACGCTGTTGTTGCAACTGAAGGAGCTACAGTGTTTCTTACAGTAGCAGACAATGCCTGTGTCCCTCCTCTGGTGGCTGTTGACTTTAAAGGCATTGGTAATTGAGGTGTTTTAGCAGTCGATATATGGGTACAACTGTTCACTTCAGCTGGTATCAAGGCTGGGCTTTTGTTTATCACTACACATGAAGAAGTGGTGGTTTTTGTCGAGGTCATAGATGGAACAGCACAGGTGGTAGCAACTGTTGATGGCTTACTGCGTCCAGCTGCAGTGGTTGAAACTGCCGGAGTTTTCATAGCCACAGTTGCTTGTGTCGAGACTTCGGTTATAGATTTTGCTTCTTCTCCACTGCTGATAACTCCTAAGGACTTTGTACTTGTTGCCAGATGCACTTGTGACGAGTTGCTTTTTGACGCAGGAAGAGTTAGCACATTTTTGTGGGTAAAAGTTGGAGTTTGTTGCACATTTTTCACAGCTGAAGCTGAAGAAGGCATAGTTTTGACTAGATTTGCTGCAGATGTTTGCACTTTTGTCAAAGGTGATGTTCCCTTGCCACTGAAAACATTAACTGTTGTAGTTTTGGTTGTAGAAGAGACCATCACACTTTTTGAAGCGACTGGCTTTGTAGATGACACAGTGACATTCGTTGCAGATACACTCACATTTTTTGAAGCGACTGGCTTAGTGGATGGCCCAGTGGCATTTGTTTGTATGGGTTTATCCGTCAAAGTTGGGTTTGTCACAGATGCAGCAGGCTTGGTTTGTTGTACACTTCTTGATTTTGTAACGACAGGCAAGTTTGTGATTGGTGTAGCCTTGAGCTGTGGAGAAGTATTTTTCAGCTGTGGGGAAGGTGTGGTAGCTGCTGAGAGTTGCTTATTGGATTGCAGAGTCGCTATAGGCGATGCTTTTCCTTTCACTTGTTGCGCCACTGTGGGCGTTGCTTTTCCTTTCTCTTGTTGGGCTACTGTGGGCGTTGCTTTTCCTTTCTCTTGTTGGGCAACTGTGGGTGTTGCTTTTCCTTTCACTTGTTGCGCCACTGCGGGCGATGCTTTTCCTTTCACTTGTTGCGCCACTGTGGGCGTTGCTTT
>BMAT01012048.1:173733-183777 GCA_019649035.1 Elysia marginata | reverse complement strand
CCACTGTATAAGATATTCTGTCTTCACGTTCTCAGATCTTTGACCATCTATATCTTTTTTCTCCTGGTAAAAGTAGGTTTTGATGAAAGTAAAAACAAGAAGTTCCATATTGTATCAAGTTCTTTGTCATTTATTTAAGCGCCAATGGCCATGCTAAATTTCAAATAAATTATCGACAAAATGTATCTTATCTGATGATCCTAGTTGAAAGTTCAAGACTCATCATTTAATTGAAGTGGACTTGAAACTTTTTTTTAACATAACATGTTTTCCTATCAGGCTCAGGGGCGGCGGCCATGGTTCATTTTGACGGTAGCTCAGTGGCAGGAGGGCTGGCCACAATGATCTCTCTTGTGAAAGATTTCACAGAGGACATGGATTCTGGCAAGTATGTATGCATCGGTACTCTAATCTTTTTATTTGATACTCTTAAAAGATTGAGGGGTGGCGCAATTGTCAGGGCAGTTGACTGCTATCCAAGAGGTCTTGGGGTTCAATCCCCAGTCTGAGCAAAATTTTACTTGCTCTCCTGTGCCCACCCAGCACTTAATTGGTCGCTAGGTCTCTTAAGACTCTGCAAAAGAAGAGGCCGCAAGGAAAGCAATGGCAAACCTACTCACTATGCCACAGGCTTGAAAAATAAGAAATCTGCTAGTTATTCCCTGACGCTGGCTTGAGTATGGGAAAGTTTATTTTTCTTACTTTCGTAATATTGCATGCATTAAGTTGTTTCATCTATAACTTTGAATATTGTTACATCCTACCGCATAGCATATGCTGTTTTTTATGCTTTTACCTGAGGGTTTTACCATATTGTTCTAGAATACGAACCTAACAATCAACTCAAGGATTATGGGTGTCAGACATTGTATACCTGATTTTTCAAAATTTGACCTGCTGTTTGACTATGAATATCTTTGTATTGCTCTGACTTTGAGTTAACAAACAGAAGAAAAACTCATCGTTTTGGTTTCATCATTTTTCTATGACAGAGGAACAAAGTCAAATGTATTAAACCAGTTGTTGCCTTGCTGTATAGAGGTAAAACTTTTAATTGTTCAAATCTTATGCAGATAAACAGGAAAAAAAAGTCTGAAATCTTGATGCTTCTTGTAATAAATTTGAAACTGATCAACCCCTTATCTGCCTTTTTCATTCAAAAAATTTGTTAAAAAATAGTCAAACTGAAAAAAAATTGCAAATCTTCTTTTTACCAAGGGAAATAATCTGTTTAGCTTACTATGTCCACAAGTGTCTTATGAATATATATGCATTTGACCATTCATAAGACTAAAAAAAACAAGAATTGTCTACCCCGAGCAAGACTCGGTCGTGGCAGTGAAGGGGTTAAGACCTACAAAAACAAATTACGGTTAGTATCAGGAAAATTTTATTATGCAACAAACTGTTCTTCGACACAAACTTTTTCTTGTTCTTGGACTGACGATCAGAATATTTGTGAACAAAGGCTTTGAAAAATTGTACTCTAAATATCACTAAATCATTGAATTTTTCTTCTTTTAATATTTTATCCCTACAGGCTGGAAGTTCACTTAGTCGGAGGCTTTTTAGATGAGAGGAAAAACTCACACGAAGTCTCGGATAAGGTTTTGAGTAGGTAGAGTTCTAAACTGAATTTATATCTTTCATCAGTGTGATAAATAAATAGATAACATTTATATAGCGCCTTTTTCTATGGTAGCCCAAAGCATTTTACATTAAAAATTCACAATAAAAATCACAAAAAAAGAACTGCACCAAAACAATAGCAGATGCCATTTATATGTGAGTACTGCAATCTTGTAGTCAATTCTAGACTGGCTCGGTACCTGCTGAAGATCATAGAGAATAGGGGTTAATAATCTGTTTTAACATTTTCTTTAAGAGTTTTTAACTTTAGCCAATGTCTTGAAAAGTGTAAAATAAGTTGAGTAAATAGACAAAAAGTCTTTCCACAGAAATCGATGTTGGGATGGGCTATGTGCCCTTCTGTTTTTCTTTTGAGTTTTTTTTTTTTTTTTTTTTTAACACGTTGTTAATTTTGCTTGAGCAGGTAAGGAAGGAACTAGCATCTTTATTAGGCTAAGAATATGATATAAATTTATGAGCTGGGCACAGATATGGCTTCTTAGTTGTGACGTTGTAATCTAGAGCTAGACACTGTGCTCATGGACAATGGGTCTGGAATTTGAGCCATGGCTTGGCTTGGCATAGTGGCAGTTAGTCCTTGGAGGAGGCTCTTCATTAGCGTTAAGTCTTTGGAGGAGGCTCTTCATTGGCGTTAAGTCTTTGGGGAAGTTTCTTCATTAGCATTAAGTCCTTGGAGGAGGTTCTCCATTGACATTACCTCCTTGGCGAAGGCTATTTTTTAGCGTTTAGTCCTTTGAGAAGGCCCTTTATTGACTTTTAGTCCTTGGGGAAGACTCTTCATTGGCGTTAAGTCCTTGGAGAAGGCTCTTCACTTTTCACATTTGCTTACCTCATTCAGACGTTATTTAATTTTGAAATGAGTGACTAGTTAAAGGCGGTAAAAGATATTTCTCTTAGTTGGCGATGGCTGTGGAATCCATGTCAGTAAAAGTGCAGAAAGCTTTTATGTGGATTAGGGGCTATATAAAATACCCTTTTGAAGCAATCTTTCCTGTCACCAGTCAGAGGCTACAGCTCACATATTTTCTACTTTCAGAAGCGTTGTGTGAGTCACCTGACCATCTGCATTTGGTTACAGCCTGTATAACACGTAAGAAAATATATGATTAATCATAATGCCTTTTTCTGTTAAAATTTTTATTTTTTACTCAAGATCATTTGGTCTTGATTATAATATAATTTTTTTCATAGATCAATAAAAAATGTCTTTATCTTTACCACCCTGCTCAGCTGGAAAAAAAAAAACAAAAAAGTTCTCATTATTTACAAGAGTGCTTTTGTCATTATGAGATGATTAAATTTGAAAAAAAAAGGCCAGGTGCAAAAACTCATTGAAGTTTTGTCTGTTATGATTGAAACATCATGTAGTTTATATGGGCTAATTCAAAGATTTTTTTCTAGAATTTTTTTTTTTATGAGTAAAAAAGAGAAAGGTTAAGGGAAAGGCTTATCTCATTTTAGATGTAATTTTTATAGACAATGCATGTTTATATAAGTTTCAGGGCCAATGTATTGCCTTTACGTTTACATTGAGTTGAGTTTTTGTTATCCATGGCAATATATATGGTACAAAACTAAAATTTACAGTTGGACAATCTAGAACCTCATTGGTGTTTCTTTGTTTTTGTTTGGTTTCGTTTTAAAATAAAGTAAAACATTTTTGGTAATACCTTTCAGATTTCAACACAGAGTATCGCGATTCAGTGCCATTCCCAGTTATTTACGGAGTAGGTGGGTGAATAGAGTTACACTGTCTTCTTGACTTTTTATTTTAGTGTCTCAAGCATCCATATTTGTCAAACAAAAAATATTTTTAAAAAATAAGAGCAAATTTGATTGTGAGTGATAGCAGATTAAGTGAGGATTGTGTTCAAGAAACTTTCTGTGTCAAGTCAATTTGGAATTTAAATTTTTCACAAGGGGCTGGGAGGGGGGGGGGGAGGCGTTTCTCTCCCTCTGGTGATTGTGACAAAGTAAGTAGAGTTTTACTGACATTTGAAAACCAAGTTGTGACTTTTTTTGTTTTGTTTTGTTGTGTTTTTTTTTGCCATTTTATTTTTACATGATGGTTTAGTTTGTTTGCTTGGTGGAATTACCTTCTATGATTTTGATTCTTGACCAAGAGTGAGCTAAAGATAGGGCTGGAAAAATATATCCTTCAGATTTTCAATGGATCCAACGTGGATCCATGTAATTACCTTTTTAATCTAAGGGAGAGAAATTTCCAAATAATTTCATTGCTAGAAAAGATTTATAGATTTAAATTGGGTCAGATTGAATATGAATTTTAGTATATATATATATATCAATATTTGTCAAAATTGTGGAGATTTAAATAAATTGAGTCACATTGAATATGAATTTTAGGTATAATTATATATATATATCAATATTTGTCTGAAATGTGGTGTTCTACGATTCTCTGTCAATTTAAGCCCTGTTTTGATGTCAAATAAATACGGTGGAATCCACTTAAAATCAACACCTTAAAGGGAAACTATTGCTTAAAGTCAACTCTGTTTCACAGCCCCATGTTGTATTTCCTTATATCTCAGTAATGGTTAAAGTCAACTTTTGCTTAAAGTCAACATACATTGTATTTTTTTCGGTCTCGAGGCATTGACTTTATCAGGATTCCACTGTTAATCAAATAAATAAACCAACCTTGATCTAGAGGTTTACTCAAAACACCTTGCCTATCCTTAGTGCTCCAAACAATAAAAAAAATTAATTCTTGGATTAATATTCCTAAGCTAAATCTACCAACCTTCAACACCTTAATAGAAGACAAGTGCTGTTAGTTTTCCAATCTTTTGTTACACGTACTTAGATCTCCGATACTCTTGAGTGGTAATATCTTGGTATTTTTGTTTTCTATTGACAGCATTTGATGTAAGAGCTGGAACTTTGTTCAGAGCAACGTTTCCAGACAAAGGGCCGGACCTGGGGCTCCGCAGTGCCAGACATTGTACAGGAGGGAAGGAGGTATCGGTGCCAATTATTTTCTTTTATTTTGGTTACTTCTGTTTTCTGGCTCTTTTCTTTTGTTTGGTCCATGTTTCAATATTGAAATTGAAAAACTAATCAATTGTAATACTTTTCAGACTAATCATAGGTTTGGAGCGACAATTTAGCAGTTCGGACTGTTGTGGAAAACACTTAACTATGTACATTTAAAATTGTGAATTCATGTTATTCAAATCTGTTTTCAGTTCAAACACTTTTTTCATCGTTAACTTAGTGAAATAAACTCAAAGTTCTGATGATTCATACTGAATTAGCTTTTCCAAAGCACATTAACTTAAGTGGGCTGCACTGATTTCATTTGTCTAGTGAAGGTTTCAAAAGTCAGGGAGCCTTGATTAAAGTTTACGGTTAAAAAAAAAATGTAAAATACAAGGAGTCTCTTCGTAGCTCTGCTGCTTTGAAACGTTGAACTCGCTTTTCTCTATACCAAGTCAATTGGACTTATAAATGTAGGTGATCACAAAATTGTCTTTCTTTTCCCCACAGAATATCAATATCTACAACCCAAAGACTCACCAACTAACCATCGGACCTTTTCACTATGGCCGACTCCGGGATGTTGACCTGTTTTTGTCCCTACCTGAGAGCCATATGCGAAAGGTATTGACAACAGTTTAGCCACAGATTTTTTATGATAGCGATCAATTCTTTTTACTCTCCTATATTTTCTTTCCCTTATCAAAATTGTCCTAAATTTGAGTCAGCAGTACATAATTCAAAAGAAGGATAAGGTAGAAAATTTGTATGTGGTTTGAATTAAACAAAAATATCAAATTAACCAGGTTTATCTCATATGGACTCAACTGTAAATAATTTTGTTGTTATTGCTCTCTCTTTCACTCCCTGTTTCTCAGTACCTGTCCACCTCTCCCGAGCAAGAGCCTGAAACTTTTTATGAAAGCATAAAAGCAGCTCTGATTCATCTGCGTGATTTCCCTAATCCTATGGAGACCGTCTTCAAGGGAGGCAAGCCAAAGATTTACAACAAGGACCAGAGCTCAGGCTTGTGGGTACCTCAACTCTCATGACGTAATTGACTTGCTTACTTTGTTTCCGCTTTGAGTGATTTTATGACATGCAGTCTGGTCTAGATATTTCAAAACCCTCAAGAACTAAATTTTAGCATTAAATTATTCCATGTTTAAGTTATCAACTCTGCCTAGGTTGAAGTTGCTTAAGTCTTTCCAGCCTAATGCGCCAGTATGCGCCCTAAGGGGAAATAGCCACAAAATAATTAAAAAATAATTTCTGGCAGAAAGCAAGCTATCTATGGTTATTGATCCAAGGGAAATAACACCCAAAAAACTAAGTTATTCCAAAAAATCATGAGTTATGTACCTTTGACCATAATTTTTTTTTAATGAACTTTTTAAGAAATTTTTTACAGATATATCTCCCTGGTTTTAGGTTGGATTGGGTTAAGTCCTATTTCAGTACAACTTGATTCTTTTTGGTGTCCCATCGAGACAATTAATTATATAACATAAGGAAATGTCCATAACTCGATATTACAAAGGAGGATAACCTCCCTTATCTGAATATAATTTGAATTATTTGGACTCGACTGTAAATTACTGCTGCTGTGTTAGTAAAGAGGGTTGATTGAACCGTGATTTACTTTCCCTTGTACAAACTTTGTTAGCTGTTGACATAGACAGGATCATGTTGTATTCCTGCAAAATAAAAACAACTGTTGGTTTGTGTATACATTGGTCTCAGAACCATCTCAAGTGAGTAGGGTGTCCAAAATGTTAATTTGAAAAAAGACCTGAACGTAAAAAAATAAATGTTTTCCTCCATATTTTCAATCAAGAGATCTTTTTACAATGTATGACAATTTATTGCAATTTTGTAACACTTGGAAGCTGAGGAATACGAATGTTTTTTCAAAATAACAATTTGCACCGTGAGTGTGACAGTTTGACTCATATGGCCTGCTGGTTGAAAGACATTTCATTTTCAAACTCTAATGATGAGCTATTCAGAGAAGCAGGATCAATTTCATCTCACTTTTAATGATATTTTGTAGGGTATAGCGTTAATTTCTCCTTGTACAATTTCTACATCTCTGGGCTTATTAGATTTTAAGGTTACTGAGTTTGGTCATTTACACGAGATTTGGATATTATTTTACACAAACTACTTCATACATTCTGGATATTTTTTTTTTTACATTGTCTGAACTTGAAAAAAAATAAAAGTTTGCAGGCTATAGTTGAATTTTCTGTACAATGCACCTGCATGTTACTATGTAAATAGCCACCGGTTACACAGTGAAATTTAACCTTGGAAAAAAAATTAATTTTTATTGCCTTGTGTTTTTTTAGTTTCAGAACAGACTTAATCAAATCAATTAGACGCCTTGCAGTGCAACAGAGGCAGAGGTCTGAAACTGTAACAAAAAGAACTTTTTTTAAAGTCCAATTTTCTTTATTTTAAGTCAAGAAAAAGATCTGATGTATTTTCACAAAGTTTTCATGCAGAGTTTGATGTTTAGAGGCTCAGGAAAAAGGCATGGTTTAAAATAAATAATGCCTTGGAATGTACAAATTGTCACACATTTGGGCTGGCTGCAAGTCAGATTAGAACAAGAAATGGTTTTGCAGGAGTGACAATGTATAGTGCTGTTGAAAAACTAAAGCTATCAATTCACTGTGAATCAGGCGCATGTTGAAAATGTAACTTCATTTCTTGGGTTGTTCTGAAACATCAAATTTTGGTTTTAACTTCCCTTGAAAATAAAACAGTTTAACATTATTTACATTGTAATTTTAACTTCCCTTGAAAAAAAAAACTAATTTAACATTATTGACATTGTAAGTGAGGCTGTGACAAATCGTTTTAGAGTTCTGTCATTTGTGATAATGAATAAAGTATTTTTAATAATAAATTAAGAAAGAAAACATGACTGCTTTATATAGGCTACTTTCTGTAGGCTTATCCCTTTTAAACTATATCATAGTGGACAGTTGTAAATTGTGACTGAATACTTTAGAGAAACAAAAGAAAACTGAAATTACAGTGGAAATCTCTAAAGTCGAAGTCTGATAATTCGAATATCTCTTAATTATTCAAAGTTTGGTAGGTGTGAAGTTTATTTTTCCTTTTTAGATTTGTTAGATATGAACTCATAATTTGGAGTTAAATTCTCTTATATCGAAGTTTATACTAGTGGAGCAAGTGGAAGGTTCTCTCAAAATTTCTTTACTCCAAATCACGATGAACACCTACATAGAAAAGTTGCCTCCTAATACTACAGACGGGTTTTTCCTCATAGAATGTGACAGAGGTGGGGGGGAGAGGGTGCTGATAGAGGAGAAAAATGTCTTAGAAGTAAAATAAAATGGATCCCTTATGTATTTGAATCCTCTTAATTCAGATTTTTTTATCCATTCCCAAAAGATTCGAACTAAGAGGTTTTCATTGTAATAAGCTGACAAGTGTAATGGTGGATCAATGGACAAAAATTTGGCCTTGCAAGTTGCATCACAACCGATAGATTTAAAGTGTGACTATTTCTATATTTTTGGCCACTTAATTTATGACAACGCATTCAGATGTATTTAGACAGACATACAACTTATAGCTTTTTTTTTATTTAGCACTTGCAGGATTTATAGATCACCACAAACGACAGTTTCATCATCTTTTATCACAGCCTCAATTCTTTTTATTTCTCTCTAATTCCACATTTGTTTTATTTCCGAGTGTCATTTTTTGTTGCATTTTCCTTCCTAACCAGCTTTAGCTGTGTAAAAATGTGATTTTCTTTTGACTATACTGCCTAATGTATCCTTCTGCTCTTATTGTATTATTTATTTTTTACACAAATAAGTTGGAATAAAACAACGTTTGATACAATCATATGCACTGTTCACTTGTGTATTGTAATCTTTGTGCAATTTCTGTCATCTTAGCCAAGTTTGAGCTAACTGTTGGTTAAAACCCATGCATTGACCAGTTACTTATAGCTCAGTTGGTAGTGGCCTCGCTCCGTGGCCAAGAGGTCGCATGTTCAAAACAAAGCCGAGCACAGTCAGGCCCCCTACTGGTTGGGTCGGTGTCAGTATAATGTGACCGGCTGAGGCTAAGTCATAGTATCCGCGCTAGTCTCTGGGTGGCAGCCCGTAATTTGTCATTGGGACCCAAGCCCTGAGAGCACCTTTGAAGTGGAATTGGCTTGCAAAAATACCCTTCAATCAATCAATATCACTGAAAGTCTCTTAATAATGTGAATTATTTTAATTAAAACTACCATATTAATACCTTCCTTCCAAAACTTGAACGTAAAAGCCTTACAAACCCTTCTTTTACTACTAAGTACTACAGGCATTTTCTAACAACCTTTTCAGTTTGACAGGTACCCATTATTCATCATTCAAATCTAGCAATACAACACATTTCATTCTGTTTAGTGTTCAAGTAGACCTAGTACTTGTTTTAAAAATATAACCTTTCATTCACATCAAAACAGCTAAGACTGACAAAGAATCTTGAAATATTATAAATTTTATTACTTACTTTACAACAAATGCCATTACTGAATCTCAAACACAAAGTATTTGCTCAGTCTGAACTACAAGATAATTTTAAATTACTTGTACAATACATTTATAGTTCACTCAATGTGTCATGAGTATCAATGTATCACATGGAGAAGGGAGACTTTTTTTAACCTTGGGGAGACAATATTGTTTGTTAAGTCCACAGTTACACAGGGATAACACCGGGCTGACAAATTAGTGTAATAGATCCAGATACATAGAGAACACCACAGGGATGCACTGTAGTGTAATAGATCCAGTTACATAGAGAACACCACAGGGATACGCTGTAGTATAATGGATCCAGATACATAGAGAACACCACAGGATACGCTGTAGTTTAATAGATCCAGAAACATAGAGAACACCACTGGGATACACTGTAGTGTAATAGATCCAGATACATAGAGAACACCACAGGATACGCTGTAGTATAATGGATCCAGTTACATAGAGAACACCATATGGATACCCTGGAGTGTAATAGATCCAGATACATAGAGAACACCATATGGATACCCTGGAGTGTAATAGAGAACACCACAGGAATACCCTGTAGTGTAATAGATCCAGATACATAGAGAACACCACAGCGATACACTGTAGTGTAAAAGATCTAGATACATAGAGAACACCACAGGGATACACTGTAGTGTAATAGATCCAGATACATAGAGAACACCACAGGGATACGCTGTAGTGTAATAGATCCAGATACATAGAGAACACCACAGGGATACGCTGTAACAGTTTTTAAGTTACATAGGGAAGATCACCGGAGAGAACCTTTAGTGTAACAGATCCAATGGACTTTTCCCTAGCA
>BMAT01012048.1:146985-160315 GCA_019649035.1 Elysia marginata | reverse complement strand
CACAAGACACGGCGCGAGACCGAACCCTGTTTCAACGGAAGACCGCAATATAAAGGTCTATTAAACTGAATTGATGGTCGGCACCGTTTTTGTTGGTCACCCGAAGTTATGTAATTACCGGTATATTATATTTTAAACAAAACAAAACAAGGGCACGGCAAAAATTGCCGCGGTTGACCCTCTGATTTCGAGGGCATTACGGCAAGTTACAAGGGCACCACGGCAAATTGCCGCAGTGCCGCGGTCTATTTCAAGCCTTGCTAAAGATAAAAGATTTCTTGAATTTAAGGAAATATAAATAAAGCTCAAGATTTTAAAATATCACATGTTTTAAAGAGAACAATAAAAAAACTTTTTGTCTATGTTACTGGCTCAACTTCAATTCAATGATTAAAGAAGAAACATACATTTCTGAAAAAGTGGTACAATTTAATCACACTTATACAAAAAAATCTTCATGATAAATAATGTTAAAAGATCATAGGTACCTGTGTAACATTCTTTTAAATCATAACTGATAGCGCAGAGTGGCTGCCTCTACTAATGACGGCAATCGTTGGACAAGTGACAAGGTAAGCAAAAAAAAAAAATGTAAGAGAAAATTCGGGTACATTAAAACTGTTCCTTACATGGGGACAATTTCAGAAAGTGATTTGAGCAGTGAATGAACGTGTGAAGTATCGATACCAGAGCTCTCTGAGGCTGTAAGTTTGTTCACTTCCACTGGAGAAGAGAAAAATAATTAAACATATCTTTAGATTTTGAGTAAACTTTCCGTCATTTATAGTGTGAGTTGATAAACACCAATACCTGTGTTCCATGAAAAAAACGGTCTGGCATTTGTAACAGATGAATGTGGTTTTCCATACTAGTATAAAGCAAGTCATTTTCCAGTGTTGATTATTTTGGCTGTTTTGTGCCAATACGACTAGTTATTTACAGGATCAAAATTAAAAAAAAAAAAAATAACAGTAAAACACAAATATTCACTTCAGAATCAAAGTGATAACTAAGAGAAAACTAGCCTTTACAATGCAACTTAGATCTAACAGTGTCCACATGTTCTTACGCAAAATTGCAAAATAAGATCAGCAGATCTGTTTTAGTTTACAAGAAGATAAGTATTTCCATCAACATAAACAACTTATCTAAGCTATTCAATGAAAAAGGTAACAAAATTATCATAATATATATATAGTTTTTTCCCAAACTTAAAATGTTGGCCTTATTTTTTAAATACAAACATACCTTTCTTCAGATGTGACTGTCATTTTTACAAGCCAAGCCTAAAAGTTGATGTTCAATGCTCTACCGGGTGTAGTTTAATCAATGAAAATGAATCTAAATAGGTTGGATTTTGTTTTCAAGACTGAACTCTGGTCCAGGGATTCCAATTTTTTTTTTAATAAGCCGAGCATTAAATGTCATATGAAATGTATTTCCAAAACAGAAGTTGCGCAATAGTTACTCTTCTTTTTATAACAATAAGATAAATGATAGTAATGAGAATTGCACAGAACTGGAAAACTTCCAACAGCTGTGAAAAAAATTAACCAGGGACAACGGTATATTCCACATCCGAGTCTGGCCGCGATATTTGAGACACTGACCTGGTATAAACTTCTTCACCAGCATCCTGAGACATGGCTTCAAGTAGGACATGTGGGCCGACACCAAGTTTAGCACAAAAGCTTGAAATGTGGAGATCAGTTCTGGGGTGTTTCCCAGCCAGTTTATGCTCTGTTTGCATACAGAAAGATGAAAAAAGAGTCAGATAAGTTTACCAACCAAATGAGAAAAGCCATTTTCTTTTCTACCTTTTGTTAGAATGGAGCTAATGTAAACTTGGAGAATAAAAGTTTTAACTAATGTATTTCCTCCTCTAAACAAATAGTTCTTTAATTGCAAAATGAAGGTGTTTTAACGCAAATGAGAAATAGGCGATTACCTTCCCATTCAGCCTGTATTGTTTTCTTCAGTTCAAGTTCAACTGAAATTGTCTTCAGAGACATTCTATAAATCTGCACAACTTTGATTGGACAGGGGCTAATAATTACTGGTTTTCTGTAAATATTTAGAATAATTATGTCAGTAAACACAAACCATCCACACAGAATGTAACTTAGATTTTAGTTTTTTTATGCCATGAAATACAGTGCTCGACAGTGCTTTAATATATATTGAAGCCTAGTCCTACCTTTGTCTGTTACGACACAATGTTTCTCACCGCTTGTTGGGATAGCAAGAAATACGTTGAGTTGCCTGATGAAGTGCTATCCCAACAGACAGATGGCGAGAAACACTGTGTCGTAACAAACAAAGGTAAGACTAGGCTACAATGTACTGAATGTAATGTACGTACCAAAGTAGTTGTCACCAAGGTTTTATATTCCACGTCCAAGCGGCATATGTTTTGCTCCAGATACTTTAACAACGGAACAAGATGATCTGCCTGTGGGTGGAACAAACAAAACTACAAAATCAGACTGAAATTCAGAGAGGCTGGTAGTTCTGGCAGTTCTTTTGTCACCAACTTCCATAAAACCAATCAAATGGTGTCTTATTTACAATTCAGCTTAATGTTAATTGTTCTTTTTTTTGTAATTACAATCAAAATAGAAAAATATTGAATTTAGCTTTTTCTAGTTTTAAGCAGACTTACATTATTTTTTTTTAAGCTCTAAAAATCTAGAACTGTTTGTAGTTTAGTTTTTATATTTCCTATACAAACCACCAAACCGTTTATCCTAAAGCACAAAATTCAGGTAAAATTTTAAGCATCAACCTTAGACAAGCCATTTTGGCAGTAAAAACGGGAAACATACTTTTAAGGAAATCACGACTCAAAAAAAAATTAATATGGACAATCAGGGGTAATGATCATTTAGATAATAAAACATCATTCCTCAAAAAAACCATCTCTGTTTCACTTCAATCACTAACAGGCGTCTCCAAAATAGATATGCAGGGCTTTATATCATGTGTCCACTTATGTTTTCACATATTTTTAAGAGAAACAAGACATACTCACACACTAAATCAACTGCCCAGTGTTCATATCAAGTCTATCCAGTTTCATTTCTTTAAAGTTTCTGTACTTAGGTACATTCCTCACACATTTTTCTATAATTTATATCCAATTTTCAAAAAAGGACATGCATGGAAATTTTGAAAACAACCTTGTACCTAATGGTTGTAAGTTTTGAACAAATTGGAAAATTTAATCAATTTGTCAATTTAATTGACAGGCTCAGGCCTAGGGGCAGTGGCGCAATAAGAAAAAAAAAAGATATTAATATGTGATCAACTGTAAAGTAAGCAGCTAAAGCTATCGCAATGCTGCAGCATTCACCTGTGTTTCCTCACTGAGAATGATCTTCAACAGGGAGCTGTAGTCCTCACTGCCAGGGTCAGGGACAAACTCAAAACTCAGTGGCTTCGGTTGCTGCAAGAAACAAAAAAAAAGAATATAAAGATTGAAACACATATTGATTTCTTTTCATTATTATTAATTTTATTGTTATTTCATTGTTATTAATATTGTCTTTTGAAACAATTAACCAGAGAGGAAAATGTTTATAATTTTTTAATCTAAAGGAATTGGTAGTTAAAATAAAATAATGTAATTGTAAAATAAGAAGACATTAAACTTATGCCTCATTTCTTTTTTCTGTTTAATCTAGATGTTAGAATTAGATACACATCTGCAATGCTATTACAGGAGATTGCAGAAACAACTTAACATAAGTTAAGGAATGACATGTCCTATGAAGTATTGTGAAATGTTGCATAAACATTTATCTTTGGGAGCTGAGGCAAAAATAGAGTGTACTAGACGCCGAGGAAGGCCAACCAGGAGATGCGAGCAGGATAGGAAGTTGGTCTCGGAAGCAACGTCTCCAAGTGAGATTGGCTGACAGAAAAAGAAGAAAAGTAATAGAGCTTGGACTACCACAGGGACTGAGGGAGCACAAACTGTGTTTGCTAAAAATAACAAGGCACAAAATGCTTTTTTTTAAGAGTCTTCTCGGTCAGTCAGTGTCTACTCCTAACTAGAAGAGGGTGGCAGGTCTACGTTAATCATTCAATGCCTTTCAGTGATAAAGTTCAACATGTACGTAGCCTGTTACTTGTAAGGTGAGCTCAAGTCATGGGATGTTTCCCTATTTTGAGTCTTATAAATAAAACAAAAAATGTGGGAGGATTTCCTCAGCGGGGCACATATTCTTAATGCTCGGACCAATGTGAACCTTTTCGAATTTGTTGCTTTCGCACTAAATTGTTTATCCCCGAGGATAGAATAGATTTTTTCAGGCTCAGGCCGATTTTGCTTCTTTCTCGAATTTGCTGCTTTCTCAATACATTATTTCTTTAGCTACTTGGGGGTATGTGCCCCTCTGCGGAAATCCTTCCAAAAATGTTTCAACTCACCTCGACATGCTGTAGCTTTGTCTTGGGACTTTTGGCAGGGGTTGATTTTTTACCAGAGCCTGATTTTGCTCGTATGTCCATTCTTCTGTTTAAAATTTTAAAACAGCACCTGGAAAACAAGGTTTTTTTTTAAATGCAGTGATCTCAACTCCATGTGCATGATGATGATCAAAGAGCATGACATCATAAATAATGTCTTGTAAGTCTTTTATGTAAAAAAGAGCTCTCAGAAGGTGTTTCTCATTTAACCAGTCTTAAGTGCTTCAAATTATTATAGCCTTACAATGTAATAATTATCATGACCTGAAACAAATTAACGTAAGCCTAGGCCTACATATTAAACTGCCTAATTTAAAAAAAAAACATCAAATGATTATTTTAAAATGAATTTTAAAACTTTGACCACTGTGTTTATCATGCAAAGGCAAAAGTTTTTTAAGTCAGAAGATTCCTGTTCTCTCTGAGTCTGATTGGCCCAAATACAATTTGAATTTAGATGCTATACCAAGTGAACAAGATAAAGAAAATTTTCATTTATTGTCAATGGGTGGGGCAGTGCTTTGAGGATAATTCTAGCATGGCCCACTTGGGAGACTGCTAAAATGAGGGGAATGATAACCCATCTTAATACCACCAGGCCCATCTCAGGATTAATCCATGCCTTGAGTTTTCCTATCTATCTGGGTGTAGAGTACTATACTCCACTATAGGTAGAAATCTTACCAGACATCAAAACACTCCCTGTGTCGATCTTTCAGGCTCCATCGACAAGCTCCTAGTCTAACTAGGGCTTTTGAAGGAGGGTGGAATTTTAAACGAGAATCTAGATCTTAAAGCTTTAGAGATGAGATTCGTCGTAGAGGTCTCTAAATCTTGGCTATTAAAACAACGTTGTATGGTATAATTTGCTAGATTTAGAGAAGCAATCTAAATTTAAATCTGTTATTCAAGTTATTGCATGATTTTCAAAGTCTAAAATTAAAAACTATATCATGCACAGGCCTACTAGATCTAGATTGTAAATAGTAAGTGTACTCTTAAGACCAGCCTAGCCCTAGATCTAGGCCTATAACCCTGTTCCAGATCGAGATCTAATCTAGGTTTCTATGAGTATGACTATGTCGCCTTCTTATAGTTTTGAGATTTGGAGTTCAGGAGATGCTCGTAAAATCACATCGATGTTGATGAATTATTCAGAGCAAAGGTGATATGACAAAGAATGAAATTTGGTATAGGGGCCTAGAATTTAGAGAACTATGGATTTTTGGATCTAAATCTAATGCAGTTTCATGACGATTAGAGACAGAGAGAGACCAGCTGCTCTAGTTTCGTTTTGAAGACTTCCGGGATCTTCTGACAAAGGAGATACAAAGGAAAAGGCATGGTCTATCAAACTGGCTGCGTATGGAAAGAAGCTTCTCGTGGTCCTCACACGGTTATGGATGGCAAAATTATTATTTCCTAACTCTTTGGCCATAACCAGCTTAAAATATGAAGACAAACAGTGAGGTTTCACTGTTAGCAAATGGCATTGAACTTATTATCACTTTTGAAATAATGTACGCATTACAAAAAGAAATGCAATTATTTTTTCAAAACATTAAATCCAATCTTACCTTGGTTAAGCTTTACAATTACAGTAGTAGTAGTAGTAGTAGTAGTAGTAGTAGTAGTAGTAGTAGTAGTAGTAGTAGTAGTAGTAGTAGTAGTAGTAGGAGGAGGAGGAGGAGGAGGAGGAGGAGGAGGAGTGAAGTAGTTTTATAAATGATCTGCATCATTACTGCGATCAGTAGACACTATTATTATTATTATGATTAATATTTTTATCACCGTTACCATTATTATTATTATTATTTTCATCATCATCAGTATCATTTTATTATTATTATTATTATTATTATTATTATTGTTATTATTATTATTACTATTATTATTATTATGAAGAAGAAGAAGAAGAAGAAAAAACGATTTTGAAAAGAGGCTCAATCGAAATACATCTAGATCTATATTTATGATGATAAAACACTCATATTTTTCGTTGTTTTATCTTAAAAGGAGTTTGATCTCGTTTTCATGAAGTACATGAGAGTTTTTAAAGGTGACTCTCTTTGGAGTTTATACACTTCGGCGTTTCTCCAAATCGTCTAGCTGTGACCTCTCGCCTGAAAACCCGGTTGATAAAAATAGCTCCTGATTCGTTTCTCCATTCTATAACGATTTTCATTGGATGTTATTTTAAACTCGTGCTGTCGTCTATTTATAGCTACTACAGTATGGACCCGGGAGCTTTATTATCGGGTGTATTTTGTAGGCTGCTCACTTCAAATAAAAATAATCTTGAACAATCCTTTCTTTGACTTTATTTAACAACTGAACTTAATAAAGATAAAATTTTGCAGGGTCCATATCTTGTACAGTTCAGAAAGTGGTAGCATTTTATTTTCTTTAGGCTATAAGTAAGGCTTTATGTAAAGCCACACATTTTTATGAAGCGTTTCAGCTTTTCGGGGTGTTTTCGCTTTCAATCGATTTTGTAAACTTTTTTTTTCCGAAATCAGAGGAAAGTTAAGGAATATCTCCCGTTGATGTATATTATTCTACCGTGTAATTTGCTTACATTTAATTAAATATTGAGATTAGGCCACGACGTGGTAGTTAGGCAACCGGCCCAAAGAGAAACAGTTAAGTCAAGAGCTTCCTCTGTTTGCTTCCTCCAGGCCAGCCCTGGATCTATTGCTTTGATTTAGACTGTTGGTGTACTGCTCCATGAGAAGTTTCGTGAAGGAAGCTCGCACTGGTCAGCTTACCTAGAGAAAGATTTGAACCCGGGCGGTCCAACAACTTAACTGACGGGTAAGTAATTGTCTGATTATTGAAGAGCGAATTTGTGCTTTGCAAGATCCCTCGTATTTCAACTCAATTTTGTTGCGTTTTTTTTTTTAACCAACGGTATCATTACATTGTTTAGATCAAATTAATGTTCAAAAGACGGTTGATTCACTGTCTGATGAATAAAGGACGATTTGTTATTTTGCAACCGCCATCCCCAACTTCTAATTCCATTTTTCTTTTAGTTAATCATCATGATTACCTTTAAATCATCTCTGTGGCGAAGTAATGCGTATTGATGTAAACACTCTATAACTTCAGTTTGTGAAAACATAGCAATTCTAGAGTGCGGGGCGGGTGGGAATCATGTATTAGAAAGACAGAGAAAGGCGTTTAGGCGGAGAGCAACAGGATTACACACACACAGAGAGAAAGAGAATTGGGGGGGGGTGTAAAACTGGAAGTGGGTAAATAATAGGTTGGTAGATGGAGAAAGAGAGAGAGAGAGAGAGAGAGAGAGAGAGAGAGAAAGAGAGAGAGAGAGAGAGAGAGAGAGAGAAAGAGAGAGAGAGAGAAAGAGAGTCTGTGTGATGTGTGTAAGATAGAGGAAGAGAACTGAATTGAATTAAATTGACTTTTACGGTAAAAAATTAGGATCAGTGCCTTGCTTTCGTTTGGTCGTTAAACATAAACCCTTTCTTTTAACCACGAAACAGCTTCAAACAATCAAAGAAATTGTATAAATTATAAAGCGTTTGTAAGCTAAGTATAGATATAAGCATATTGGTAGTATAATGAATTTTTTATAATTAGTAACTTTGTGGTAAAACACAAATGCATAACTGTATGGAGAGAGAGAGAGAGAGAGAGAGAGAGAGAGAGAGAAAGGGGGAGGAAGAGAGGGAGGGAGAAAGAGAATAATTTGTAGATGACATTAAATAAATTGCTAGTTTTTCAAGTTGCTGTCATCCGCATTATTTTTTTTTATCCAGAATGTAATATTTTTGTATGAAAAAGAATGCTTCCGTAGGCCCTAGGTCTATCACAGGCTTCTCACATAACATAAATTTTTTATTGAGACTTGGTTGTCGCGTAAACCAAGTGAAACATTGTCTAGTTTGCCTTATACACAGACAAGACGTAGGACCTAACAAAGCACCCACCCACCCACACGCACGCACACACACACACCTATCCTTCCAATAAAAAATGTATAAAATCAGTTGGAAGGAGTGGCGATCAATAGGCCTACATTCATTGACGTTTGAATTTATATTCAACTCCTTGACTGTGAACTTTTTAAAAATAAAAATTCAATTATTTCGGTTGCCAAGTTAAGCATCTTAAGCATGTTTGATATTTTGTCCTCAGCTTAGAATTTAAAAAAAAATACCGACTTGGCAAGCGTGCGACACACTCAGACAGCCATATAATGGAGAATGTGAAACTTGTGGTGGTGGGAGATGGTGCCGTGGGCAAGAGTTGTCTGCTCATTGCCTACACGACCAACGCTTTTCCCAGCGAGTATGTGCCGACAGTGTTTGACAACTACACCGCTAACCTGATGGTTGAGGGAAAACCTTACAACGTGGGATTCTGGGATACAGCAGGACAGGTAAGCGGTCAGAGCTACAGTTAAATCCGTTTTAAACGAACTCTTTTTACACAAATTCTCGTCTATAGCAAGCACTAAGGTCATACCCGAATTTAAATTCTTCTCCTCATTGCGTGACACCATTTTAGTTGGCTAGAATTGTACGTTGAAGCTTTTGTTACTGTAAACAAAAAGAAAATTAGCCACATCAGAGCTGTCTTCACAATGGTTTAAACGAAACCTCTTTTAACATAACGACAGGATGTTGAGTTTTACTTTTTAAAAATCAGTTTACATGCACAGTTATGGTGCCACTATAAGAATTGCAGTTCTGCATACGTTGCAAGTTGAGAGATAAGATAGAAGGAGAAAAAGAACGAGGGAAAAGCTAGACGTGAAATGAGTGGTAGGGTTAGAGAGAGGAACGGAGTCTGGATTCGAATTCACACAGTGAGATTGAGAGATGAAAGAGTGAAGAGGGTTGGAAAGATTCAAAGATGTCTAAGAGAAAAGGGGGAATAGAGAGAAGACTTTGTAGATAGGAGGGCAGGACACAAACTGAGATTTCAATGAAAAGTCAGATATTTTCATCTGTATCGACATACTTTGTTTAACCTTGGGCAAATACGCATTACATAATTTTATGTGAACAGTTTTCAAAGCTCTATGTTAGTGAACGAATAAACAGAAATAGGGTATGAAAATGAGAAAAAGATGCTGCCTGGTTGAGTTTCGTGTTTTTCTTATTTTTTTTTTCCAGGAGGATTATGACCGCCTGCGCCCACTGTCCTACCCTCAGACGGATGTTTTCCTTATCTGCTTTGCCTTGGACAGCAGGGACTCGCTCAGCAACGTGAGAGAGAAATGGATTCATGAACTCAAACATTACTGCCCGGATGTTCCCATCATGCTTGTGGGCTGTAAGAAAGGTAACTCTAATCAGGCTTAAAGGCGAATCCACCCTAGCCTCGCACTAGCCCTGACGGTATCAACCGATCCATCAATCAATCAACCAATCATACGAATGAACAAATCAGTAAATCAACCAACCTATCACTCAATCAATTCACAAAACAGTCACTCAAACAACCTATTCGTCAATCAATCAACTAACCAACCTATGAATCAATCAATATATCACTTAATTAATCAACCAATTCATCACTCAATCGATCAACAAAACAAACAGTGACTCAATCAACCTATCCACCAATTAATCAACTAATCAACCTACGAATCAATCAATCAATAAATGTATCACTTAATGAATCGGTCAATCCATTACTCAATCAACCAATAAAACAAACAGTCACTTCATAAACCGATTCACCAATCAATCAACTAACCAACTCATCTATCAACTAGCTAATCCATCAACCAATCCACCAACCATACGAGCCAACCAACAAGGTAATCAACCAAACCACCGGACAGCCGATCAACCAATTCACCAGCCAGAAACCAACCAGCTACCCAAATATTCAACCAATCAGATTCGAACCTCAATCAGCTATTCAGATAAATGACAAATCAGTCAGTAATTCTCATTCAGCAGGTGTGTCAACTTTTGGGCTAAGTGATAGGGCTTTTTAGTCTATATCTTGTTGATGTCTTTGGTTGTAGCATCCACATTCCCTGGATTTAAAAAAATATGATTAAGTCAAAGCTACCATAACTGTTTTTTTTTTAATTCCGTTCCTTTATTCCGTGACACGTCACATTTTATTACATTCTAAAGTTCGTCACACATAAGCTTCCCAGCTGTATGTATTACAACCTTCAGATGGTCCGCACTGTTGGTCCATCATAACCAGGCTCTGGTTTTATCGAATGAACATTTTATTAAGTTTCTGATAGCCTTCTTAATAGTCGTGTAAACGCACCAGCTCATGTCTTCAATTTTCTCGATAGACAGTGCTCAAATTCTGACATGGGACTGTTTCAGTACGAACCTTTTTTGTGTGTAAAATTCAGAAGATGGGCTCACCGGCGAACTCTTCTGTTGGCGAGGTAGTTTATTCATATAACCTTAATGCTAAATCTAAGCTTCAAAACTCACCATTATCCAAGGGGAACTACTCTAAAAAATTTTCAAAAGTTCATGGAACAGTTTCATTGTTATGGTAACTTTCTGTTATTGGTTGGTTGATACTTCAGACTTGCGCAGAAGCGGTGATTCGAAGACCAGCCCGGAGAGAAGGTGCGTGACGTACGACGAGGGCATGCGAGTCGCCAAGGAGATCAACGCGAGTTACGTGGAGACCAGTGCTCTTCTACAGGAGGGCTTAAAAGATTGCTTCGATCAGGCGGTAAGCTGGCACATTCTCTTCCGTCGATGAGCAATCAGCATGCGATGTTAATGCATAGATGTATATATTTATGCAATATTACCACGCAGTAGGCATATACATGTACAGTAAATGCCCTCTTGCGATTAGCGCAAGTACGCATAGTCGCGTTTCTCAAAATTTCTCGGTTGTTGTTGTTGTTGTTGTTGTTTTTAATTTTTATCGTCCCAGGTTATTTCAGGGACAATTGCAAGCGTGCTGCCACACTGTGATGTAAGGAGCGCTTGCGTACACCACACTCAGTAACATTATCCTGACACCGGGCCGACCAGACTTAGCACTAAGTCCATAATGCCAGACACTAGGCGGATTAGCTGCTAGTAGCAATAGTCCTTGGTTTGACTCAACCAGGGATCGAACCACGCACCTCCCGATCTCTGAGCGAGTGTCTTACCGCAAGGCCAGCACAGAGCCGTCAAAATTTCTCAGAGAGACATTGGCGACTTAAGATACCCACAAGTAAAATGTAAAAAAAAAACGCAGTTAAGCACTAGATCTATAACATGGTTTATTTTTAAAACTACAAAGATGGTTATACAAGAATTAAAAAAAAAACACCTAGCGGGCAAAATAGATTTTTTTACATCGTTATGCAGAGGCAGATGGATATCCCATAGTACAGTATATCTTGATTGGATACACAATATAAACTCTATGGCAAAAAAGAGACATAGTCACATAATTTTTTGCCACTATTTTTTTTTCTTCTAGATAGGCTTGAAAAGCCGTTTCACAATGTCGTAAAACTAAAAGCCCTGTTCTTCTGCATTTGTTTGAGATTGGAATAAAAGATTGTTGTCAGTAAACCAATGCGATTGTGTGTAAACTTGTTCAGTATATGTAGCATTTAAATATGACTATCCTTTTCTTACCCTTGGAGTCTTTATCATTATTCATAAGGGCATGAAATTGCTCATTATAATTATTCTGTTTTCTCCAATCCTCAGATGCGCTTGATAATGTGCAATCGAAGGGAGACAAAGAAAATGAAGGGCGGCGTTGGGTTCTCGTTTTCCTTTCCGGGAAAGTCCAAACCGCGTCGTGGACCAATTCTGATCCCTCCGGTCATGCCACCAGCAGGCGAGTAGCCTACAGGTTTAGTTCGCCGCAGAATTATACATAGTGCAGGCGGTATCAGATTAATGTCCAGCGATAGTTTTATAAGCTGACTGTCTTTACAACAACAACAAAAATCTACAATGATTTCATGTCTAGTTTTCTTACAATCGATCCAAATAGGTCAGATGTCGCAAGTTTCACATACCGAGACAATACTATTTTGAACACCGCATACTTAATAACCGGAACGCTAAAAGGGTCATGAATTTATCGATATGTTTGTGGAAATATGTTCCAAAAGTTTTTCGTTTGAATAAAGAGATACATAAAAGTAGAAGAAAGATATTTAGAAGGCATTTTCTCAATCGAGAGTTTTCTGAACCAAACTCACTTGCACTTGTCACACGGTTGTTATTTTTTTTTATGAATTCTAAATAGCGATTAGAGCCGGCTTATTGCTTTATCGTAAACAGGCAAAGCGCCGTGGATGGAGATCGAAAGCTCCCGCTTCGCAGACGACTGGTACAAGACGATGCAAGACCCCAAGTTCCATGACGTCACGTTTGTGGTGGAGGGATGTCGTAAACTGCACGCCCACCGGATCATGTTGTGTGCCGCGTCGAGCTTCTTCGGGAAAGTCGTCTCCAGTGGAGTCAGCACGGAGGTGTGTACTGTGTAGTGGCTGCATAGATAGGGAGGTTTGAGCACTCCGGAACAATTGCGGCCCTCGAGACTTTGCTAGTTCGATACAAATATATCGATTCAACTACTTCAACAGGTCAGATAGAATTGTCAAACTTACTTGATAATATGACATGTTTATAATAATAAAAATGGGCCAGATCGATTAAATAATATTAAACAAAAATGTCTTCTTGACTGTAAAAGTAAAACACTGGCTTACCTGGTCTGTTAAAGTAGTCGAATCGATATATTTGTATCGAACTAGTAAAGTCTTGAGGGACCGCAAAAAAAATTATTGTTGAAGACTACCAAACTTTTTCTATGTTCCAAAAATCTTAATGGCAAGAAGATTAAATGGCATATAAAGCCCCTATCTATCTATCTA
>BMAT01012046.1:50169-61644 GCA_019649035.1 Elysia marginata | reverse complement strand
GAGAGAGAGAGAGAGAGAGAGAGAGAGAGAGAGAGAGACGTTACAAGAGTAATGTGAAAGTATGACATACAAAGTTTTAAATACATGTATAAAGCAAAAGCAAAGGTTTTAAAACAAAACAAAGGAAACTTACTCTAGTATTCACGACCTCAAATCGACTAACATGAGTTAATGTGGTAGGGATAAACACAAGACGAGAGGGAAACGACAAAAAATTATGGAGCCAAGCTGTTGTTCGGGACTTAAACAGCAGATCAAGCTAGGGAACTGAAAAAAAATATTTAAAAAATAACTAGAAAGATAGATGCAACAAGAAACACACGGATTTGAACGTTTAAATGATTTAATAAGAGAAAACTATGAAATCTTGATCGCCGTAAAAACTGATGGAAGAAGAAAGGTTTAAATTTTCAATTTTCTGAACTCTTTGTTTCCTAATGTATTCGGAAAGATACCTGGAAATCTTGTTTTCGTCAGAAAGAATAGAGATTTCTAAATATACCGTGGATCCATTTAGGTCAACTTATTTAAGGAAAAGTCTTGCCTTAATTCAAGATTGGCATTAACGTATTATATTTCTTTATAGTTTCTGTAATACATCAATTAAATTTTTGTTTCTGAACGATGTTGAATTTTGCAGGATTTCACTTTATTTTTGTCACAGATAAGGAAGCTATAGGAACTTGATAAAACAATGCATATTTTTTTAACCACTTTCGCAGTCACTCATGATTTGTGCCACTGCGAAGTCCATTCATACGCTATGATATTTTGACAAAGAATATTCAATCGACTACTTCGGATTTAAGATTGGTACTCGCAGATTAATGCCAGGAAAAGACATGATAAAACAACGAATATTGATTTAACCGACTTTGCAGTCATCTGACCCATCACCAGGAGTCGATTTGTACGCTACGATTACTGCGACAAAAAACATCAAATCGACTTTTTCGGGTATGAGCACCGTGCTCGTAGATTAGTGTCAGGATCAGAAGCGAAGCTTGCAGATGTTTTTTTCAAGTGTGTTTAGTTCGTCATTTCTCATTACTAGGAATGATTTAAATAATTAATATCACATGTGATTGGTTTTGAGTAAAAATGGCCAAAAAGGTTTTCTTTCGGTATGATTCGAATATTCCTCTTAAATCTCGTGTCATTCATCTCAATTATTTACTTTTGAATCGAGTTAAACTTCAAACTGTGGTCTGGCAAAAACTGAATTCTCCCATATGTTTCTGCCTCTGCCTGAATTGTTTAATGGGTTTACCTCTGTGATCAGAAAAAAACGAAAACCTTCGGTAATGTTTCTCAATCTCACAGCAAAAGTAAGTTCATTTAGGATCACAGCAACACTTTTTGCTTGCCAGTATTTTATTCAGTGCGCTTTTTTACGCTTTCAGTGCATGCTTTAGCCACAACGAGTATAGTAGCTCCAATGGCTCTGAACAGTAGCTTGTTTACTTTCCCCTAAATATCACATCTGTGTAAAGTTAATGCGCCGATCAAAAACGATCAATTATAGCCAACGAAATATAAGAAAGAAAAACACAAAGTAAGAACTCACCAAGTATGTTAAAAATAAGTCTCGATTTACTCCTTGTACTTATCTAAAGGTCTGATATAGTTAAAGTTTTTTTCGAAAAAGTCTAATAGTTTGCTTTCAGCAAATTAGGCCTGTTTTAACTATTTCAATGCAGAATGTTTCACCTTTTACAGCTTTCGATATTCTCTCAGAGTTAACTAAAATCTTCATAAGAAAAAAAAATTGAAAAAAAAAGACAATAACAAGTTTTAAAGTTATAAATAGCTCCGGAATTAGGGAATGCAATGCTTCTACACAAAAATATTTAATTTCCAAATAACTTTTTTGTTACCAGTAAAAATTGTTGAACTCATACTTAAGCATAATTCAACACACTTGAAATGTAAAAATGGCACAGCTCGTGTCTGTGCTGAACATTCTTATAATTAACGTTCTCCTTGCTTTTTCTCGGCAAATTGAGCAATAAATTTAACTTGGCACCCAGTTTGCTTTTTTTGTAGTAAAGTAAAGACATATGCTGCGTTAACGAATTTTAATACTGCTTTTTCGACCTGTGCTGTTTATATGTACATTCTGTATTGGTAAGGAATATAATTATAAATAGATAATTATGTGTGTTCAGGAGCAGCATGTTTGGACAGCTACCTGTTTTTCAAAGAACTTATTATCTATTTCATGGTAAAAATTTAAAACAAACGTTTGAGTTACTAAAAATCTCAGACGGGTTCGAGTGTTGAGTACTTGAAAATTGAAAGGGTAACATTTCTGTGTTTCTCTTTTTTCTATTGTTTCGCTTCTTTTCCTTCAAATCTTTACCTTGCACTCGTTGCTGTTTCTGTCTGATCTGCCAAATAGCCCGCATCTCCATCTCTCTCTCCCTCTCTCTGTCTGTCTCACTATCTACCTTACTATCTGCCCCATTATATATATCTATCTGAGTTTTTTTTTAAAAACATGAATGAACCTTGTTACTTGTAAAAGGTAACTAGCAGCAAGAAATATTCAGGCAGAAGTTGCATGTTACATTTTCTCTTTCACCCGGACTTTTTTACAACCCCACATGTATTTATATAAATAAAATGCAAACCAAGCTCATGCTATAAAATAACGAAAAAAGGGAAAACGCACAGTGTAAAATAATGATGGACATTACCATTTAAATTAGCAATAACCAACCCGCATAGGGCTAGCCCAGTCAAAGTGGATATTCCATTATATTAAACTGCCAAAGTTAATTTAAACCAAAATGATACTTTGCTGGTAAATTAAGTTTACATGGCACAACCAGTTTGTGGTTGTCCCATACAGTCGTAAGAACTTTAACCACTGATCGAGTTAAAACGTATTTCTACAAAATTAAGCTTATCTAATTGATTCGTGTGTTGAGTTTTTTATAAAGAAGGCTTCGGATTTTTATGATTTATGATTTACTCGTATAGTGAAAAATGGTTTGACTTGCACTTACTACGATATTTGGGACCATCACTCTTTTAATATTCGTGTTTCCAATCCATTTTTTAAGTTAGTGATTTTAACACCTTTTCATTATTATACTCAATTACAAAGCAAAACGAACTGATAAGCTAATATTTTAAAAAAAAAATTTACTTAGGATGTATAGAGTATTGCTAGGGATAAAATTCATATTAAATAGCGTTAGAATTCGTTTAAGCTGAAGCCAGTGGAGGTGAAGGACTATTTTTACTATATTTTTATGTGCATTGATCTATGTCTTTTAGGAGTGGACTCTAGGTTTAAAGCATGACCGTCTATAATATTTAGCGTTTTGTAAAAGAGCACGATCTACAGGAAACTGTTATGTGTAGGATCTACGCCTGTAGTAATCTGTTTATTTACTTAGTCTTTTAAAGTTCTGGACCAAGGTGCATGAGGTCAACAGATATGCGATAATTTAGAACGATTTTCTCACATTCTATCTAAATCAGTTTAAGATAGCAAGGCTTTCACAGTTTTGCTGAGTGTTCAGAAGTCATATTTTTTTAGATATTGACACTATAGCCATTTCTGACCAGTTTTTACACCTGATTCATGTTGCGGTTTCTTTGATTTTTTAATTAGCATAGTTGCTATGACTTGTAAAACTTTGTAAATACCTAAACTTTCAACACAATTTTATCCTTTTTGTGAAATTTTATTCTACCTACTTCAAACGGCTATAAAGTGAGACAGAAGCATGATAGAACTTTATCTGTTTGCGTGAAAACCAGCTTTTCTGTGATACCACAACCTTATTACTTTCCAATTTTGACTTAAATTTGAGTTTTACAGGTTTCAAGACCATTATGAAACATAGCAAATAAAAATTCCGACCTATCCTTTATCCTAAGCTTGTGATAACCACAGATCAGTAAGGATACTAAGTCTGCGGTAAAACCTGAAGAAGATTATTGAGTCTGACCGATTAAATATCCATAACAAATAAGAAGCTTATGTGCTAGGTTGTGTTGTAGTGTTGTAGTCTAGTGGTACACAGTCGACTTTCGAACCAACAGGTCCGGGACTTGAGCCCCTGGCTGCACATGTCGATGTTTAGATAGACTTTGAGATATGCTAGTGAAAAAAATATGCCTTCATAGCACTTAGGCTCAGCAGAAACCTGGCTATGATTGATGAAAGATCGTGTCAATTTGCTAAAGTAAAGCGCTTTAACATCTGCTCTTCCGTGAGTTGAGGGGGTAAATTGATAATGGTGTGTTGTAGAAACCCAAAGAACGGGCTTAGAGTAAGTGCCATAGAAATCGCTAACAGCTTTTTCAAACCATTGTTCTTTTTTCTATTTGTCCAGCCTGCATATAATGGCTTCAGTGACAGATCCTTCTAACCAATCAGGTCACAGAAAGAGAGCATCACAGGACTCTAGAGGTTTTGTTTATATTCCCGGCGAAGACATCCCAGGAGAGACCAAAGCCCAGAACCAACGCACAGCCACAACACCCAATCAATCTGGCACTTTTCATCAATACGAGCGCATAGACCTGGACCCTTTAAACCCGACGGTAACGGACGCCATTCTGAGAACTGCCTCGGATCATCCCGGCAGCGAAAGAGACGTATCCAGTACGCCTTCATTAGGACGTAGCGATAGAGATAATCTCTTGGTGCATTCAGGTAAACCGGGTAGCCCAAAGAAATCTAACGATATCCCAGAGAAGCAAAGTATGCAGGCGAAGGCTGGTAAAGTACCTAAAAGGGGAGGTAACTCTGGCCAACTTTCTCCCCCACGAGGCGCAGACCCGACGGTTGGAGCAAAGCTGGCCTCGCATTCGCCAGAACGCGAGAGAATCCACGGCTATTCCTTCCCTCATCACGACTGTCGGATCAGGTCTGGTGGGACCACATCACCCAGATGGGACGATCTACCTTCAACGAAACCGATAGGAACGTCTAAAGCTCCTGTACCCGTACCGAGGTCAAAACGGGAAACATCCAGGCCTTCGTCATCGACGTCATCGTCTACCACTGCTGGGCCAACCTCTCCTTTAACTACCACAGGGTCGGAAGGCGCCAACCCACTACCTAAACCTCCTGTGATAATAATACAACCAGGAAAAGATGATCCACCATCTTCTAAAAAATCTCCAACATCAGGACCTTCACCTAAAACTGACCGCAATAACGCACCGTCCACCTCACAAAACACTAAAGAGGCAAAGAGCAAAAAGGTCAAGGAGGCTGAAAGTAAGTCAAAAAATCCTCATGTGAACGGGATTCCCCAGACTAATCTCATGATAGGCCTTCTTGTCACTTGTTGTTTTAACCCTCCGCTTGGAATTATCGCTATGGCAATATCCCTCCGCGCCGCAGAAGCCTACCGGGACGGAGACCCCAAGAAAGGGGCGTGTCGAGCCCGCTTGTCAATCATCATCAGTCTAATCAGCATCATGCTAACAATGGTCGTAGTGAGCACGCTTCTTGTCTACACCGCGGTCGACAAACACGGATATGGCAAGAAGAAAGGCGGCGGCGGCGGCTCAAAATCGGTGTTGCCTTTTGGATTTTAAATCGAAGACGGAAAAATTTTTAAGTGTTTCCGGACGGATTTAATTCACTAAAATTAGTAAATTTTACTTTGGTTTACTAAAAGCCAAGTAGGTGTAAATGTCACCGTAGATTTATTTCAAAGCAACAAACAAACAGGGAACTTAGACTTTCACGACGCTTTCTTGTTTAAACAAACCAAAACATAGCTAGTGAATTGATTGCTTTGGCATGAACGGTGAGTAAATCTAGGTATGGGCTGGATCGCTCGTGCCATTTGCTTACACTCGATATATCCTGTCGATGCCACAGAGACCTAAGAACTAGAACTATAAAATAGCCAGAGGCGAAGTATTTCTAGTTGACCTGTAGAAAAATCTCTGACAAGTTACGTTTTAAATAACATTAATGTAAATGCATATTAAACCTTATACATGTGACATAAGCAATAATGAGTTGTCATAACATTGTCAAAATGTGGATGTCTGATTTAGGTTGGAAATTTATATAACACTGATATGCTGATAACTTTGTGTTTGAACGTTAAGTTCAACTTCAAGATCACAGTTTTGTTAGTTCTAAACTTACTTTTTGTAGTCTAGGTACTGATTTTGTCCATACGCTAGAAACAATAAGCAGTATTTATACGTCGTGCATTGTATACTTTACAAATTCAACTCAGTACATTTAAGACAGTAGTATGGTCTTTTAGAGATGCATGTGTTTAAATCTATATCACGCCATGAAATAGACTTTTTTAAACTTGAAGACGGTATATGATTTTATGTGAGAGAACAGTAGACAGACAGTCGTCGGTAAAGATTAATTTTGGATAAAGATAGTTACAGAGAGAAGTGGGGACAGAGTGAGGGAGGTAAGGGAGGTTTTGAGACAAAATTGTAAAATTGTGACGAAGAGCACTGATATTCTAACAAGAAACTTAATGTACTCTCTAGTGGTAGAGGATGTGTACGTGTTCCAGTAAAAGATAGAGGTAGAAAATAGACTACATAAAGGAATAGACTGAGCAGAGTGAGAGACCGGACGATAGAGACATAAAGGAGAGAGAGAGAGAGAGAGAGAGAGAGAGAGAGAGAGAGAGAGAGAGAGAGAATGAGAATGGCCCGATTCTAGTTTTCATAATATTCTTAGTTTAATTTTCAAATAAAATAATCTCTAGTTTTTCTTCGTACACGAGCTAAAAGGTTAAAAAAGTGTCAGTCTTAAAAGAGTTATTCTATACATCCGGCCAATTAAAAAAATTTCGTGTGTGTGGCCTAAGGGTAATAACAGTTGTCTCCCTTTATAGGTTATTGAAGCTTTTTTCGTTACAACAAATTTATATTTGGTTATGAAAATGGCGGACGATCCAGAAAGCTAGATTAAAACTATGTAATGGAATAAATCAATGTCACCCTATCTGAAGTTCAGCAATATTAGTCCATAGCACAACAATTCTATACTTTAACTTTTGTGAGCTTCGGCATTTTTTGCTGACCAAAGCGATATTTTTGTAACGTGCACAGCCTTACTTGATATTGGTTTTGTACTGTCGCCTCAGAAACTGCTGCAATATTTTGATGAATGTTTTTTATCTGAATTAAACCACACCATTGAGTAACGCCCTAAAATTAAAAGTATAATTTTCATGATAATCATTCCGAACTTTTAATGCGATTAGACTACGTTACCTGTAAGCAGATAGTGATTAAAGTAGACTATTACCCTGTTGATAATCAGGTTATTTTGTAGACATTTTCGTTCTTCTTCTTCTTCTTCTTCTTCTTCTTCTTCTTCTTCTTCCTCTTCTTGTTTTAATTGTACTTATATAATGTGCTTTGTAAACATAGATTGAAAAAAGTCTTCAAATAATTATACTGCTTCCATCATTTATAGCAGTAAACATATGTTTATACCCATGTTTACGTGCTGATATAGTTATACATTTGGTCTTTCATGTTTATTTCACCTCACTTGATGAGGTTGGATTGAGTTGAGTTATACAACTTTATTCGTTCAGGAACATTATGGGCCCATTCAGAGCCCGAACGGCTGATATAATTATTTATTCTGACCTTTACTGCATTGCAAAATACAGATTATTGACACAAAGGCTCTTCATTAAAACATTTTTTTTCTGCAAAAATTGGCGTGTAGACTCCTTTGATCATAAACCTGGCTCAGTGAAAAGGTAAATTTGAACACTGCGATCATGTTTTCCATTGTGTTTTCTAATGAATAAAAAATTTTGAACAGTCGACGATGATTGTAGAAAAGTAATTGTCATTCCGGATTGGTTTCATAACTCCGCAGTTGAAATCACATGAAAGGCAGACATTTTTTCTTGGCATTTTTCGCTTAAAGACTACTTCAACATCGACGATATTTAATCCCTTGGTTCTTTCAATTATTAATATCAATCCGATTTGCCTAGCCCTTAGGTCCTTCATCTCAAATCCACATCATAATCAAAGGAGTGTAGTTGTCTGTTTAAACTATAATGTAAGTGGTATTGAATGTAATAACATTTACTTTGAATTGTCAAAAATGTTTGGTTGTTGATAAAATTAGTGATAATATTGATTAATGCTACTTTGCAACATATGCAATATTGTAAAAGTCTGTGCATTCATGTTTATACTCATAACAACAAATAGAAGTCTACGGCCTTCAATGGCCTTCTGAATTTTACCATAGTTGTCAAAGTTCTCTGGTAAAATTGATTGTGTCAACACCATTGCCCAACAGCTGCTTTCTAAATGTTGTTTTTAAAACCACTTATTTATTTAACCTTAGTTTTTTTTGTCTCTGACAAATGTATTTGACTGCCACCTTTGAAAACCATACTTCTAGTGCCTCTAACCTTCACTTCATACCGATGTCTACACATTCACAATTTTTGTTCGGTATACACTCTCCTTCGAACCAATGAAGCTCAAAAGTTGTTTTGTATCTATCACAGGCCGGTTTCCAATAACGCTTATCTTGCACGGAAGATTCTGCATCGGTACCTCTCTGATACCTGTTCTTTTAATTTAACAGGATGCGTGCCCATGAGAAAGCATTTAGAGGATAAGGGCAGAATTCTGTTGAAAGTCTCAAATCTGAGGCCGGTTGAAGTCTTCCATATGAGATTCGCGTCATGTGAGGCGGGCTTTAAAGTTTGTGTGAGTAAAACGAAAACGGCCTTAACTTTTCATTATTTTTTATCATTATTTTATCGCCTGATGCCTGTCAGTGTTTGTCATATTTGACATAATTTATGTAATAAGTCTTGTATGTCAGTTTGACTCATGCTGCTGTTAGATGACACCCGCTTGATAGGTATTGTTATCATGTTTTACATTAGATGCCTAATCTCATTTCTGCCAAAAATATCCATGTAAGTGAGATTTATGGGTTATTAACTATTGAATTGTGAGGTAGCCAGAAAAAATCAGGCATAGATCAGAAGTTTTAGATGAGTATTTATTTTTGTTCAATGCCATTGAAGTGATTGAAAAAATACAGCCCCAGCGTATCTTTACCTTTAAAAGTTGGTTCTAAAAAAATTAAAATTATTTATTTACCCTAGCAAATGTATTGAATTTAAAGAGCTCGAACTCACAATTAGTGTGAACGACTTGTGCCTGATTCTCTCTGGTCGCCTCATGTTTAATAAAGCGCTTGAATAGTTAAACTGGCTTTTCAAATAAAGAGAAAATTTAACGCATTCACAGAATTATAAATTATACTCTCCTTGCAATGTTTTAGCATTTAAAAGCTGAGAAACACACTTAGATCGAAATTGCAAACCAGTTAAGACTGATCGGGAACTGTAATGTTCTAGTCATGTATTCATTTGACCCATGCTACTCCTGCCATGTTCCACAGGGCGCTGTTTTATCAAATGGAGACATGAAGAGTGGAAAGCAGAGCTTCGATAAAGCACTATGTCCAATTGCGTCAGCTGCGTAGATGGCGAGATTTTTTTCAGTATCATAAATCAATGTCACAGCGGCTTCTATATCTAGATGCTGAATATTTTATTCCTGATAAACTTGTGATCAACATTTCAATTGAGTAATACTGCAATGCAAAATTCTGGTTTGTTTGTTTTCTCCCTTTCGTTGTGCGATATTTATAATTTACTGTAATTACGCCTGTATCAGAGCAATATACTGTGGAAGAAGTTTGTATGTTTGTTTTCCTTTCAAAACGTGTGTATTTTAAAACATGATATTTATAAACGACAGCGGAGTGAAATAAAATGATTTTGTAGCGACCATGAAATTCTTTGTTTTTCTTTTTTGTTTTTGTTTGTGTTTACGTTTCTCAGTTTACTTGATGCACTATTTTCTTAAAATGAATCCAGTCTTTTTTGTCTTTGATTTTGTAAAAAGTACGCTGCCTATAGCCTCCCTGTTTTTCCACAAAAAAAAGTTTTTGGCATTTGTAATGTTACGTAATTGCTGAACTTGATTTAAAAAAAAGGAAATAGTTACCAACAAAATCCTGTTCCAAATTTAAAAAAAAGGAATTCTTTAATTTTTTCATTCTATGGAGGAACAGAAAGATTTATAATACAGCTCAATTTTATCCATTTTCTGCATCCGATGTTGAAAGCAACGCCGAAAGGAAAACGCCCTACAATAGTTAGAAGACATAGCCTAAGAGATTTTCTTTTGTATAATGTTTTTCGGCAACAGAATGAGTTATTTTAAACCCAGCTGCAGAAAACGTTTACATAATTACCAGAAGATAATGGAAGATGGAATCATCAAAGGGACACCGACATACAGAGAATGATGCTCTCCAGGCTTGGCAAGGAATAAAGTGCCTGACTTCTCTCTGGGTGGGATGATGTGGCCTAGAGGTTTGCGTGTCGGATCCGGCAGGTGCGGGTTCGATTTCCAAATACAATTCATGTTGTATTCGCCTTATGAAAACATTTTATTTACACTTTTCTCAGTTCATCTACCTATAAAATAGGTACCTGACTAAACGCTGTGCTTGAAAATTGTGGAATGCTAGTATGTGAGTGCCCAACAGGATGCCGTAATGCAATGCTCTGAAATGTGAATTAAATTTTCCATAGTGTGTAATAGCCTGCTGGAGGAAACGTTTAAAGTCTTGAGACTGCGTTTGGCGATGGAAGATTTAACAATACACCTTGTTTTAACGAGACGTAGCCAATTTCAGAAAAATAATTATTTTAAAAATTTAAATATAGCTGGGTTGTGTGCTTCTCATAGACCTATCTCTTGGACCGATATATGTCTTAGATCTAAACAAGATGGTGCTTTTAGAAATATCAACACAGCTTACCTTTCTATTTTAGTTATATATTAAAACATGCATCATTTTATAAATTGGACGTTTAAACTTTGTAAAGTAGGATCTGTTACCCAGTTGCAAAAACTTCAATTTCACCTAGATGCAGTAAACAAATTATAAACCACACGTAGCTGAACAATGAATAAAACAAACAAAGAAAAAGAAACTTGGGGATTGTTTATCAACTACATCCTTGCACACCTGCCTTCAAATAGACAGAGATCTAAGGCGGTCATTATACATACAAATACAGCTGTAAAACGTTTATCTGCCCCCTATAATTTTGCATTTGGCAGAAAATATTTATGGAGAACATTTTTAGCTTGAATAACGTGTTTAGAAAAAAAAATCTCGTTCATTTCAAGAGTCGCTAATTTTCTTTGTCTTTGTTTTGTTCGCTAAGCTGCACAAAAGACTAAGACAGAAAAAAAATCCGATTTCCTTTCCCAAATAAGATAATGTCGAAAGGATTTAAGTTCCTTATGTGGGAGGAAAAATATTGGCGTTTAATTTGGGGTGTTGAAAGAAAATAAATTGACCGCAGCAAACAGAAGTCAGAGCAGTTCCAGATCCTATGTAAAAAAAAATTGAATTTGCAACCAGCTGCGAGTTCG
>BMAT01012046.1:10725-27563 GCA_019649035.1 Elysia marginata | reverse complement strand
CCCCCCCCCCCCGCGTACTTTCCCCAGCCTGTAACTGACGGTATTTGGTTCTCTCATTTTTATATGTTTCTGTATTTTTGTTGTCACTTCAGTATGTCTGTGACTGACGAAGCCATTGCAGGCGAAACGTTTCTATGTTTTTCATTTTGTCTCTTTTTGTCCATATAAATTCAAGTTGGGTGATTGTCATCTTTATTTTACAGTAGTAGTAGTAGTAGTAGTACATGTATTTGTTGTGATGTCAGGCCAAGCTGTAGTTGATGTTGTAGTAGTAGTATTAGTACTTGTTGTTGTTGTAGTTGCAGTAGTGGTGGTGGTTGTAGTGGTAGTCCTAAGAGTAGTAGTTGGTCTTGCTGTAAAAATAGTCGTATAGTAGTAGTAGTAGTAGTAGTAGTAGCAGGGGGAGTAGTATTAGTGGTAACAGCAACAGCATCTGTAAAGCATACCTTTTCAAAGCTTTTGTTACAACGTATAATGTACTTGTTAAATAAAGAAATGTTATAAATAATCCTTTTTTGTCTTGTAACCCATAGAAATGAGTTAAATTTTGCTTTCCTCACCTTAGTATTGCTTTTTTTTCTCTTAACTTTTACATCGTAAAATGGTCATGAAAATATCAATATGAATATAAAAAATAGTCCAAGAATAAATATAAACATTTTCAAAGTTCTGTTGATATCAAACGTTTTTAAACGTAGGGGGACAATCAAGCGTGTAGTTGTGTCCGAAACCAAGATACCTGTAGATGACCACATCTTAATGGCTAAAAAGTCAACTGTATATCTTTTAACCAGGGATTCCAAGGAACATGATTGGTCAGGCTCATTTAAATGAATACATTTCCTAAGTAACGCTCACAGTGCTGTAAATTAAACTTTTAGCATACTCAGTTTTTTTCTTTTTCTTTAGCTTTCTAGATTCAGTGTTGCTAAAATACCAGGATCTAACTTTGGCTTAAGGGATGTAACTCTAAAATAGTTTTCGAAATCTCATTACCTATATAAGTCGATGGTCAGAGATGTAATGTTTTTCATGCCCTGTTTTTCTTTCTTGTAATCATAAATGCATTGTTGTCAAAGATATTGCTTTGAGATTTCCAAGATTTCTAAAAAAACCGACGCAAATTGACTTTAATATGCTCTTTTGTTTCTTAGATTGTTTTAAAGGTCCGAAAATTGAATCTCACCACAAGGAAAATAAGTTATTTTCTTCTCCCTTCCAGAAAAAAATCATTTGTTAATGACAATATCTTGTATTTTTTGTTTGATAATTAAAAAAACCCCGCTGTTAAATTATTCGAGTTTATTGTTTTTACTTACGGTGCTATGAATTTATTGCTTGATGTTATGTGTATTTTCTTCCATTAAATTTTTCGTTTACAGCAGACAAAAAAGTTTTATCAAAACGAAGTCAAAATCATCATCATTGGATAGAAACAGAGTGAGAATATTCAACATCATTCAACCCGTGTCGCTTTGAATCGAAGCCAAATTAAAGGTTACAACACAAACGTAAAAGAAAACCAAGTAGAAAAATTAGCAACATGAACAACAACAAGAGCAGAGAAAAACAGTAACAACATCAACGGCAAATCGTATGATCAGCATTTAGGCAAACATCACCAAAATTAAAACTCAATAAAAACCTCTATAACTTTTTTTTCGTAATTTGTGTTCTGTTTATTTTTCATCTTTTTCTATGACCTTAACATAAGCAAAACAAAAGTCCACGTATGTTTAAACTATAGACAAATTCGTCCTGCACGCAGGTTATCTTTAATCACAGTCACGTGACATGGAGATAACCTGTAATTCTAACCAATCACCGCCTGCGTGGGGACAGCATCAGAGCAGGTTTTCATGCACTCTTCCGGCGTGCGGAAGTTGTTTTGGTTACCTTGGCAACCGCCGTACATGAATTGCTTGCAGGTTCCGTCAGCCGCATTGAAGTAATATCTCCAAAACAATCCCTTGCAAGGTCCCGTTAGGAACTTGAGACCACAGAAGTCGGCTGGGGAGAAAAAAAGAAAGCAATTATTAAAAGAAGAAGATTTATGTGAAGATTCCATGTTTTTTTCTTTAACTGTCTAGTGAGATTGTCATTTACATACATCTACGACGAGCTTTGGTAGTTAAGGTGCTAGTCAGAACTTTATCTCTATTAGCTTAAACACACTTTATCAGTTTCTATCTAAAATACCTCCTGTTTCATCAAAAGCCTAACACTCTTTTGACCTCCTTTTTCTCTATCAACATTCATTCTTCATCTCCTTGTAGGTTATACAAAACAAGCTGATATACCCTCTATCTTTAGGTCACAAAATCACTGACTTCTTATAAATGTTTCTAGCGCAAAGCTTTAAAAACACCGTTTACATTTATCTAAATAAGTAAGCTTAGTCGTTTTTTATCTCAACTTGAACTTTGATGCATCCCAAGCTAAGTTTTATAATGGATGAAAAAGTTATCGAAAATTAATCCTTCACATATACCGAGGACATCGTGAAAAAATCAATGTCTATGAAGGACCAGACATGATAAACTGGTTCTATTTATAGAGGCTGCCAATGGAAAAATATGTCTTGCAACCAGTCCAAATGAGCCTCTAGTACTATGAAAAGTGTTAGATATTGATGTGACAGAAAATCTTATCTTCCCTATTGTAAAATAGATCACAATAGAAAAGCTCTACCACTCTTCTGTGTGAGGCTATAACCGTTTGAAGTTGGCATGGTTAGGACTTGGGAAATCTCAGAAAGGAAAGCAAAACAAAAAATATCTCTAGTTTGTTTTGGGTTCAATCAAATTAGCAAAGTTATGTCAACTTGAATTTTTAAGAACACCTTGTTTGTTAATCATAAGTTAAAGTCTCTGTAAAACATAAACTCCTAAAATATTTAGAGATTCGATTAGAAAAAATGCTGCTAGTGCTAAAAATTGATTAGTTTTTTTCATAAAGTCATACAAAGGATTATTAAAAAACAAAACAAAAAAAAAAACACGGCAAGCCATAGGTTTCGAAACCAACACAAAAACAAAAAGAAAAGTTAAAACAAAACGCTTCACAAATCACCTCATAAGAAATACATTTTAGTTTTCGCATCGCCAAAAAACCCGGTCATAACATAACCAAAACTATCATGAAATATAACTAAGGAATTTGTTCTGACACTCTCAGGATTTTGAGTGAGTAAACAGAAAAAAACGTGTTTGTGTGAAAAGCGTTCCATAAATACTTTCTTTTAAGCTGTCATCCATAAACTCAGAAATAGCGTAGGTTCTCTAAAGATAGGTCAATTAGATTTTTTTATGAGCTCAGGTATAGCGCTCGTTACGAAACGTTTGAACTGACACAACTACGTGAAAAAGGCGTGACGTGTAGGTGTAGACAGCGTTAGGACATCAAAACTCGGTATCATGAAATCTAACGAAGGCTTTGATAAGTAAAACACCCCCTTAGCTCGCGAGGTTTCCGTTTCGGGGTCTAACGAAGGCAGGAGTAAAAGCATCAGTTATTGCCACCTTCTACATCTTAAAATCAAATGAAGGATATAAAAAAGTGCTCATCCAAACACATAAAAACCGTTTGATAAAGGTGGTGAGTAAAGACAAAAAAAACTTCAACATACAACTAATATACATAAGGCAGTATAATCAAGACGAGAAGTATATCGCTCGCCCTAAAAATACCATTGAAACCTTGCGAGAAAAAATAGTGTGTTGTGACGATTTATAGGTTATACAATAGAAGAAAAAGCTAAGAAGAACAACATCAAGGCGCGCGGCACATAGCTCATCAAAAGTTGTTTGAGATCACACATGAGAGGCAATGCACGAACGCCCGAAAACCAGAAAAACAGAAAAAACATCATTTTCAAGAAAATAGCCATATACAACATAGAATGAAAATGATTATTAGGCACTCATTATGACACAGTCAGGTGACAGAGTGAGGTGAATTGCCCGTCAGAAGAACTTCAAAAATCTAAATCAAACATCAATTCGGGCTTTGAGTGAAAGTGATTATTATAAGAACCTTGCCAGTGAAACAGATGACGAAGTGAAACAAATAAAAGCAAGAAGAAACGCGTTAAGAATTCGATATAAAAAGTAATATTTCGGGATACAGATACACCTTTTAAACAAATATGCATCTGTAAATCAAATCCATTGGGTACAGTTACAACTTTTTTTTCTTTAGGTCATACCCATATTTTTCATAATTTTAAATTAACTTCATATCTATGTTTAACTTTTTAGAAATATACAACTAATGAAGATTCATACGAGTAGAACTGTTACAAAGTTTAAGATAAAATGGCGAGGAAGGTGACTCTGGTTCGATCTTTTTATGGTGTTGCTGTTGACGGTAATGATGATGGTGATGATGATGGTGATGATGATGATGATGATGATGATGATGATGATGATGAAGACGATGATGATGATGATGATGATGGTGATGATAATGATGACGATGACGATGATGATGAGGATGATGGTGATGATGGGGATGACGATGACGATGGTGATGAGGATGATGGTGATGATGGGGATGACGATGATGATGATGATTAGGAGGACAAATAGTACACCACTTCATGCAGGAGTGTCCTCTGAGGTACGTGCCTGTGGAAGGGGGGACGATAGAGACGGCTTTCTCCTGAAGACACTACACAGCATGTTGACAGATGGTTTGTATGATGAGGAATTCCAAAGAAGAAGAATAAGAAGAAAAAGAACGAGAACAAGATAATGAATGAGACTGAGAAAGGCGTATGCGTCGACGAAGGTTGATCGTGGTAATAATGGCAAAGAAGATTTTAGTGTTTCGGGTGATGATAGTTCTTGATAATCCCATAATTAGAGTTTGTGCTTACTGAAAGGTACGCTCAATATAAACGCTGCTAACAATAAACCATTGTTAGGTAACACGTCATGGAGGCGTAGATCTTATTGTGCCTTTAATAAATAGCTTTTAATGTTTGGCTAACAAGGACCTGACCTTTAAGTTACCTGCCAAAGCCAGAGCGAGTTGAACAGGTGCAGAATGAAGAGAAAGATAAGAGATTACAACACTAATTGCTTCTGGCTACGTGACCTGTATGATTCGCAGCATAGTTACTTCTAATGAGGTTACATGGCAGCGTACAAGACTGTCTCAGTAAGGCTGAAACACACTGAAACCAGAACTGATAGACACAGCTGGCCTATCCAGTACCATTTACATGACCAATCGCTCTATTCGCCAGCCTGACCTGGCAATCAGATAAAATACGTGTCTAATAGAAAAAAGCCATAGAGGAGAAGGATTCAATTAGGATATTCTTGGGCTTTAGAAGGATGACAATGAAATAAAACTAATATAGGCATTTGCATAATCTTCACACATCTTTTGATTTCACTCTCAAATGTGGTTACTTTGATCGACTTTATCGTATACAATTATGAACGATCGCTTTTGATCAAAACTAATTTAACTTCCACCCCCTATACTTTTTCCATATCTAAATCGATTTATGAGAACCAGTTCATTCAATAATAAACAAAGTTGCTTAGTCAGTTTTTCAAGACTGCTTGTAACAAAGGTCAGGGTACTGCTAACTCACTTGGAATTGAAGTCCAAAACGTCGCAGTAAAATTATAGCAAGAAGCGTCCAAATACAAAAAAACGTAAAAGAAAATATGTGCGCACTCCCAAATTTCAACAAACTTACCCACCGTGTAAATTAGTTATATCGGAGAAGCACACAGGAAAAAGGGATAATAGAAAGGCTACTCTATATCACTCTTGGTGCTTAACTTATTGAATTTGTTTTCTTCTTTATTTATATCGACACTATACTGACAGTGCAAAGATGGGAAACTTAGGGGAAGAGGCACAGTCAATGCATGAAATTTCCATGGTTTTTTACTTCCATAAAAGAAAGGGGACAAAGTGATAAAGGTTATCATTTACCAAAGTTATGTCCCCTTTCACCTGACCGCCGATGTGATGTGCATGATTATGTTTCGGAGATTTCCAACAAATCCGATTGAAAAAAGAAAACATTCACTTTGAGTTTGAGGAAGACGTGTTTCAACAATTCATTCCATAAGTTTTCTTTTTATCGAAAAAAAAAAGATTTATAATTTTCCTTTTTAGCTTGATCATTTCATTCTGTTTATGACACTTTTAAATTCAGAAAATTAAAAATAAGGATTTATTAAAGAAAAGCAACGCTTTGTAATGAAAAACTTGCGACATTCAACACGTTCGGTCTGCTCCTGATGCATTATTCATTCCGAATCATCTGGCTTCGGTCGTGTAATTTTTTTTGCCAATTTTTCCCATTGTCTTGCCAAAGTTATTTTACCGGTGCTTACATCTTGTTGTTCCTACAAGTCCAATCGTAAGACTGTTCATTAAAAAAGTCAATACTCACCGAGTATACAAAAAGTGGTACATCGGCATAAAGTATAGAGAAGAATATTGCCCAAAAACTGCTCATGAACTGAATACACGGGAGCTGCTGACTGCAGTGAAGATTTAAATAGCTAAAAATCTAATCTCTTTTTCATAATGTATTAGATTTTTTTTATTCGAAAATACAGGATGACCTCAGAATATATTTCTCAACCAAACCAAACAGATTGGAAGACCATTGAAAGAAATACTCACGAAAAAATTGAGTTACTCTTAATGCTTCTTAAGTTTTTTTTGCTAGCCGTTGTTGACGTTGGAAAAACAAATTTGATAACTTTTACAAACTATAAACGCAATGCGATGTAAGCATTTTAACACGCGGCACGTTTAGGCAGTGTTCTAGATGTTAAAGGTTTGTCATTTTTTGGTACGATAGTTTTTTTTTTCTCATTCTAAACTTTTGGTAACTTAAGGTACAAAAAAGTCTTGTGTATTATAAGTTTTTGAATCAGAACTATTCTACATCCCACTGTATTGGCTGTATGACCCATATGATAAAAGTCCTTTAGGTGTTAGAAGTGTAGTTTCCGTGCCGTTAGCGGCCGTCTTGTTTATAGTTAGTATAAATCTTACCTTGATTGACATGTTTTTTGGAAACTAGATTGGTAAAAGTCTAAATGCTGGCCACCGTAACGTTTTAGTTTTGAAAAAAAAATGGAAAATGTATTGTTAGAGAAAGAACTATTTCAAAGACTTCCAAATCAATTTAAGAGAACAGACAAGAATAAAAAATGAATAGAGGCACTGAAAGGTTAACGATGTGGTTTAAATTACGCTCTCCTTTTAAAACACACTTATTTCTCAAACAGCATTTTTTATCTTCAAAAAGAAATGTCATAAAATAAATATTCTATAACATTTTTTTCTGTTTTTTTCAACAAGTTAGTAAGATCTAAGTACGGTATGAAAGAAAATAAATCGAACTAAGTGCTGCTTGAAAGGTTTTTACACTAATGTTTGCGGCTTCCCTTGCGTAATAAGATAATGGCAACTTAATCTTGGGAAATTTGTCAATTTTTACAACTATGAACTATCTAATTCTTAAAAGATATATTGGTAAACCTGATGCCACGTTTTGTCTCGAGCACGTGTTTACACAACCAAACAAAGTAAAAAAAAAACCTGGTGAATTGACGTAGTGAAGTTTAGGTTTTTGAAACTTGAAACGTTTGTGCTTGTGGCGTGAATGAGCACGCAAGTAGGAATTTATTGTCGAGTTGTCATTTTCTTTAAAAGTAGTCAAATAATCTGTCCCTTAATCTCCTTCTTTTTTTACCTTCCTTGAAAACTAACTATGCTAATGTAAACGCATTTATTGCGTTAATTGCAAGGCTACGAAAGACGAGATAGCTTCAATTTGCTGAAGAGTTAATGATTGTAAAACACACAAAAATATAGGTAAATTTTTTAATGCGCTTTTTACAAAATATATTCGTAAACTCTGACGTACTTAAGATCAGCGTTAAAAAGGGGGTCCGACTGAAACCTAGAAATTTTTGAAAGAAACTATAAGATATCGAACAATATATTTTTAATGTGACTAATACGTCCATATAGTGCCGTTGGCATTTTTTAAATTTCTACACGCTAACTATGGATATCAAAAGTTGATATAGCCAAATGTCCAAAGTATCAAATATCAACTAATGCATTAAATGGGTAACAGTAACAACAATTACATGTTTTAAACATGCCTGAGTGTCGTGGACACTGAATACTGATACTGAAATAAGAATCAGGGCAATGGAATTGAGGTGTTATAAAAGACTACTTGGTATCTCATATAAAGAATATTATCAGAAGTGAGGAAGTGAGACAGAGTAATGAAATTGCCATTGGACCACATGTTGAACTTTTGACCATCACTTAGCAACGGAAAGTGAAATAGTTAGTGCACACTACTTGCTCATCTGGCCTTGCTAAGACCATCATGCAGGGTAGCATTGATAGAGGTAAGAGAGAGATGCAGAAAAAACGCTGGGAAGACAATATCAGAGAATGAACAGGACTTAGGTCAGAAACATCTAGATCTAAAGGAAAGCTGAAGATAGAGAGGAATGGAAAGCTGTGGTTAGGAGATCCTCTGCTGCGCCCCGACTGATCCCAAATCTAAGGGATAGGTGTTTAGGTGTAGGTAAAGAACAGATCTTACAGTTTAATGACACACAGTTTTGTTTATCATTCTCAGAATATAAAATAAACTTGCAATCTTCAAATGCCTTCAATGCCATCAATTTTTGCTGCTTTAGCTTCACGCTCTGCGCATTCAAGTCTTATTATAATTTTACTTCTGGGATATCACAAGAGAGTTATACTCTCTCTCTTTTCAGGTGTCAGGTCTGGCGCAGACATCGACGATCAGGGATTTTCAAGCCTCTCTGTCCTCAGTCTGTCGGATTATGTCAAGCTCAGACAGGCTTTTGTTCGATGTTTTGATGAAGCAAGACAGACTGTCCATGAAAGTAAGTCGTTGTCGACCGCAAGCGCGCCCTCCTTCCACTTTCCCGTGCAGCATTAGTTTTTTCCAGACGTCTTGTCTCTTCATATGGCTGAAAAATTCCATTTGTAACTTTCTTATCTGTCCCGGTCAGGCGCAAGACTTCTTTGTCTGTTTTCTTCTATGTCCATGAGGTTCTAAAATCGGAGAAACCACATTTCGACAACTAGCAAACGTTTCCCCATGTTTTGCTAATTGTCCAGCACTCGCTGCCGTACCACGCGTATGCCTTGAGGATTTTGGCTTTTGTTCCAAACTGAATATTTCTGGGGTTTTTTTGTTCCCATTTTTGTAAAAGCTTCTTTTGACATTGCTTTTCTTTTCTTGATTTCTTGATCACATTTCGCATTTGGGGAAATTGTAAAACCAAGATACTGAAAGTTTTCTACTTGTTTGATTTTTGTATTTCTGCACTGGATAACGCATTGGGGTTTGACTTGCTTCTTAGATACTACCATGCATTCCACCTTCTTTGTGTGGGGTGGACACCCATACTTTCATAAGTCACAACAGAAAGAAAGGCTTACAAGTTTTCTTGAAAGCTGGCAATGAGAACAGCATCACCGGCATATCTCAAGTTTGCAATATTTCTACCTCCCATCTTAACACCTTACACATGGGTGATATTGCGCGGGATTACCTCGCTATAGTTTGAATCGATCGGAGCACAGTTTGCAGCCTTGTCTCACTCCTCTCTTGATATCGGTAAAGTCTATGTATTCCCCGTCGATGCGTATTGCAGCCACTTGTTCCCAGTACAGATTCCGGAGAATTCTGTGGTCTTTCACATCAATGTTCATTTGAACAATTCCGAGTGTTTCACCTTATCAAAAGCTTTTGAATACATGATGAAACACAGGTAGATATCGTGCTGGACTTTCTATCAGCATTGAGAGTGTGAAGATAGCGTTTCACGTTCCTTTGTCGGGTACGAAACCAAATTGGGTTCCAGATATTTCGGGGTGAATTTTGCCTCTAATTCAGGGTCACGAAATAAGTATATAAGACAATACGCACTGTAAATGAGACTTGTCGTTAAATGTGTATGTATGCTGCAAATATCCTAATATTTAAAAGAAAAGCTTGAAATCATCTTTATACAGCGTATTTATTTCATAAAATTAACAGAAAGTGGATATCACTTAACATAGAAAAAAAAACGAAAAGAAAAACATGGACAAAACTATCTCAATAGGATTAGTTCTGAATTAGAAAGCTTTAGGTACTGCTCGTTTTTTAAATGAATATACTTAGGAAAGAATGAACTAAAAGTACAAAGGTTTGTAAAAAAAAGTCTTTAACGAATTTAGAAACAGTTTTAGAGCATTTTGGAAAAAAACAACTAAAGAAATGAACTGTCGTGAATATACAACAATATTTTATTTTAAAAAGTTGACTCCATCGTTTAAATGTCAAAGCTTTTTTAAAAATCAGGCAATCTTAATAACTGATTAGTCCGAAGATCTTTCGCGACAGTTGAACTACTACTGTACAAGTTAGAACTAGCCATGCAGTCTATTTTAACTACAACCAAAAGCTTTTTTGAGTACAGAATTAGAAGCTTCTGAATGGTTTTTGAAAAATACTCTTGATGGCTTTAATATTAAACGATGTTTATGACCGTTAAAACGAAGTTAAAATGTCTTTCTCGTGACTATACTATTAACTTGACAAATATCTCCTCCAGGAAAAAAAGGCAGCCAATTAGTGGACGTAATTAGAGTCCGTCGAAACTGTAACTCTATCGAGGTAAGAATCTAAAGTCAGATTTAGTTTCCATCTTTCAGTTAGATTGTAAAAATCAGTAAAACATAATCTTGCGGATTTTTGAACATGTCATTCAAATTATAAACGAGAAGTATAAGTTTTTCAAAAGATAGAAAAAGGTCGTCTACATTTGTACTTTTATCTATAATTGTTGTTAAATATAAGGTTTTCTGAGCACTATTCTGTGCATCGACACTATATTTTTGTTTCTACATCAAGTTTCTGCATTAAGTTATAGGTCAAAATAGAAGATAATTTTCATTATAATAATCTGATATTTTAAATTTTTTTTTTTTATATTTTACGCTATATTTTTAAATCCTCACAAGCAATGCTCCTGAGAAAGCTTGTTCCAAGCAAAATGTACGAATTCGATAAAACCAAGGACGACAAGACATAAAGAATCTTTTTTTTTTAAATAAGCGACTATCAGATTGTGAAAATCTCATACATTATGTGACCTAGCACGCAATATTATATCAATTATAACACTTACAGGGAACGTTTATAAATAGGAGTTTGTGTATTCTTTCGGTTCAATTATGAGTTTCGTTTTGCTGTATGCAATTTGGCATCATTCTTTTCACAATAATAGCGTGGTTAGGTTTTGTTTAGAGACACATGAAAAAGCGCGGGGGGGGGGTATTCATGTTCAATTTTTTGTTCTTCTTAACTTGTCTGTAGTTCCGTGTGTTCTATAATTACTACTACTTTACGAACATGCCCTATGGCGTGATGCAAACAGGAAAGAGAGCCACCCAGCATGAACGATTCGGCGCGTTACTCGAATGTAGTTCTTGTTGTATTGAGCAATAGGCGGCTCATCAACGTGTGTGCTGCGCTCCAACAATGTTGTGTTTACACGTTCCAAGTTGCCGGCGGCGCATTGAGAAAACTAACCGTGGAGGGTTAAGATGAACAGGAATCGCTCGATTAACGATATCGGGAGAGATCATGGAATCAAATGTAAAATAAAAGAGAGAGAGAGAGAGAGAGAGAGAGAGAGAGAGGGGGGAGGGGAGGAAAAAAAAGAGAGACAACTGATAGAAAGAGATGAGATAGAGCTAATTAAACGAAACAGAGCAGGGGTGAAAGATAGGGAGAAGAAAAGAAAAAGAGGTAATCAAAAAGATATAAAGAGTTATATAAAGAGACAGAAAGACAAACACAAAAAGAGACGGAGACGGAGAGGTACTTAAACAGACAGACATGGATCAAGTGAGAGTAAGGGAGAGAGGGCGAGAAAGATAAATAACTAAATATATATATATATATATATATATATACAGAGAGAGAGAGAGAGAGAGAGAGAGAGAGAGAGAGAGAGAGAGTCAGACAGACAGACAGAGACAGACAGAGAACCGATGGAAAGGGTCGGTAAGATTTACATTTAGTGAGAGTGTTGACCTATTCAGAGCGGCACAACATGCAAAAAGAACTTGACCCAGGAGATGGGGAAAGAATGCACTGCAAAACGATGATAAAAAAACGGTTAATTCAAAACAAAACCGTACAGTTGACAGAGAGAGGGCAGGAGAGTATCAGCAAGAAACGAACAAAAGGAGGTGGTTAAGAGAGTTACACAGAGACAGAGGCAACCAGAGGAGCATAGACACAGACACAAACAGACAGAAGAAGATAGTCGGAGACAATAAAATACACAGATGCAGATAGTGACACAGCTAGAGAAAATTAAGGGTTTAAAATTTATACATATTTTTTTCCAAGCATCTTTCCAATTTATTAGATTTGTAAAACTTGCAAAGTTATGCAGCCTTCATTTTTCATAACCTTTCTCCACACCGAGTATGTTTTTCAAGATTACCTTTTCGGCTAAGCTAGTAATTTTTTAAATAATTTTGCTGAGCTTTACTTCGGATCGGCTAAGAGCGAGTCAGTCAAACATAGGCCTAAGGGGTATAATCTTGAAGAAAAGTCCCTGTGTCCATGTCAAGAGAAAGCCAGCGCTTTTGAAAAGCTTTATAATAGTTTATCTATTACCCATCGCACAAAGATAATTTTGCCAAAGTATTATTGGTTTAATATATTGTTAAACTTTTTACATAAGTCTTTTTAGACTGTTTTATAAATTACAAGACGGTTACAGTATATAAAAACATTAAATAGTTGAACTTGAAAAATTAAAATTTCCTCAATGGCTATCATCGAATTACCAATTGTGTCAAAACTTCAACTTACGTTTCGACCATCTTAATAATACAAATAATACCACGCTATTTTATTGAGTGGATTCTTGAACAGTATAGTTTCCACTTCGCGCGTTTATTAGTCTCATTTTCTTAACTAAAGTGTATTGAGAATTTTCTGACTTGCATTTGCTCAAAATTCATACCTGTGCATGTGTGTGTGTGTGGAGAGGGGGGTAGGTCATTTGGTTACAGTAGTTCTAGCTTTGACTGTCATTTAGATATTTCCTATAGGCTCTAAGTAAGAAACTGTTTAAACAATAATTTATTTTTCATATTCACTGATTGAAGGGTTTGAGGACACCACGAGACGTATCAATTGCAAGTTTTATGATTTAAAGTAAAAATATGTTATGTCCCTATTTATTCTCTGTTAGTGAAAAATGCCATTTGCTTAAACATGGGAATATTAAAAGTTTAACAGCCTATACTATGAGACAGAAATACTTAGACAAAATCCGCAAATTTCGCTTTTTCCGCCTGAGCTATTCGAAAATGACCTTTATCGCCATTTTGCCACGAAACGTTTCATTTTACTCCGTATAATCAATAAGTATTCCGCTCTACCGTGAAAAGCTTCGCTCTTTCTAAAGTAAATTATACCCACCCGATTTATCACACATTTTACACCCATTTTCTTTTAACGCCTTCTTACCTCTATAATTTTTTTCTGTACTGAAGTACTGAATAATTCTCCCTAAATCCTTTGGTCCCTTTCGCTTGGAATGACACTTTAAGGACCATTTGTACTCTATTATTGGGGTACTTGTTGACAGACACCCGAGCGTGGGCTAGTATTCTTCCGCCTGATTGTGCTTTCCCTATTATTGGAACTTTAAAGGCATGCGATCGATAAACATCCAAAAATATCAAATGAAACACAAGGTTTGGGAAGACGTATGATTGACTCGTGTATAGAAATGGCTTAGTGAACATTGAAAAAAGTACCCTCACTGTAGGTTGTAAACAATACAACAGTTTTAATTTCCTGCCACCATCTAGAGAAAAGGTCAGGCCACTGAAAACAGAGTTGGAAAACACCCTTCAAAATGTGAGGATAGGCTTGCAAACGTAGCAAACTTTAATGATAGGTATTGTCCTTACTCATTGAAAAGCTGGGTTTTTGTATAACCCCTCAGTCACTTAAAATTTTTAAGCGCATATTTTAATTAAAACACATTCTCTGACAGATCAATGGAACCTGAAATTCTTTCCAATCTCGCAGGAATGCAACATTGAAAGTGCATCATTTTACTACATTAACGATATCGTTACTAGTCTAGTATAGCTGAGTCGGGCAATGGAAATCTTTATCAAATCAATAGCCTCAGTGACTCAATTTCTAGCCATGACTCTGTCTTGGGCCCCTTGCCCTCTCTCAGTAATCGGACCACGGGCACTACACTGGATTGAAGCCACAAAGACAGTAATCTGTGGTTCAGATTATCTGGACATATACCGTAATGGCAACAGGCAATACAAACTGGTTACTTATTCAAATACACCACTACATGAATGGTTAACAATTGGAGGATGTTCAATTAACTTGGTGCACTGCTCACAATTACGGGAATCAAGACCCATCGTCATGATAGCTAGCAAGGCCAAAATGAATACTATTTGGAGCAGCTGCGGCAAAAACATGAGTTTAGTAACGGAAAATGACATTGTTCAGAACACTGGTTAATGGTCATTATGGTTGCGAGAGTTGTGCTCTATCATATCTTGAGGAATAAGAAGAATACAAGCATTTTTGGACATATTTAATGTTAAAACACATTTTTTAGTGAACCGGGTGGACAATAAACGAACCACTTTGTCTACTACATGATAATAAAACGGGCAAGGTTTTAAACAAACCTCGTACTAGGGCATTGAAAAGAAAAAATATTGCTCGGTTTAAACTCTTTACTCGCCGTTAAAGCCTGTCCAAATTTATGCCACATGCACAGAGAACGCTTCAGAGAGCGGCACAAAACATCGAAGACAAAGTGCTGGACATAGGGCATAAAGTAATGGAACAGTCTGGACATCCCTACCCTGGCGAGATTGACCCATGACAGACTTGCTAGATGTTCATTGCATTGCCCTGCAATGTATCGACCATCTCTCTCACGCTGCTTAGTGGGACTGAGTGAGATGGTAGAGACCATGCGTTATGGGCCTGCTCAGGAGGACGAAGCCTATAGGGCTGGAGCCCGTCATCCAATCATCTACTGTAAAACCCACGTAACCTATAGGTGTTATTACGACATATGTTATCGTCATCGGCGCGCAAGGTCTCTGATGTATCAATCACACCTCTCAAATTTCCGAGAAATGAGATAGTAGAGACAATACGTTGCGGGCCCGCTCAGAAGGACGAAGCCTTAGGGGAGGAAATTCAGGATGGCTGAATTTGCTGTAAAACGCACATTGCCCATCGGTATATTTATGCCATACGTTATTGCCGTCCGCACGCAAGGTCTCTATTGAGATAGTGACTACTTACTAACAATAAATTGATATATCTGAGATGAAAAAGTAAACATCACATGGAACCTCTCATTTCAATGGCCCAATAGTTTCTGAGCTTCATCGATTTGAAACACATTTCATTTTCAATTTACCATAACTAGTGTTCCTGGCCCATAGGGAATTCTTTAGAGATCTATATTGTCGGTTCTAAGAATTAATTTGAGAATAGTTACCTCTATGACTAATGTGCTATTCAACGCTCTGTCCGGATTGATAGAAACCTAGCTTGTAATTGGCGATAAGAAATTGCATTTCAGGTGGAATTCTCATTTAACATTGAATTAAACCATTCTTAGACGGCCATAGGGTAATAGGAATGTAATAGGCTATGGATAGTTTGTTAATAAAAAAAGTTGAATAGGAAAATAGTAAAAGTCTAATAGTGAACTGATCTCTTTTCACCTTTAACTTTGAAAGCCTGCATCAAGGCAAGTAAAAATTTCTTAGCTGTTCCGTTTAGGTTCGTTGAACAGAAATGGCACTAGGAAATTTTCTGTTATTTTCAATTCTTTACGATAATCAAGAGAACATTTGGTATTTAAAAAACTAAAGATTGTTTCAAATGAATATTAAATTACATTTTCTCGTTCTCTTAGCTTTTTAAACATCAGTCTTTATCTGCTCCGAATATAATTTTCAAGAGACCAAACGCCTTGCTTTTTGATTGCATAGTTTAGTGAGTTAGAACAAAAAAAATAAATTGACGAGTTTGCGAGTTTCTTTTCTTTACACGCCCTGAGCTTTAATAATACAAAATTCAGAATGCAAAAAAAAAAAAAACCTTGTGTGTTTCAAAATTCAAGTTTGTTACCGTTTGAAAAAGCTTTTTGTTTACCGGTACTCAAAAGTCATTCTTTAGTTAAAAACAAGGGCACGTGAAAAACACATATAAAAAGCACATGTCGATTTCCACAAGTGAAACTAAAAAAATGTTGAACTCGCGTTTCATTTATCTGTCCCAGTTAAACCGTGTCATGGGTTGATCTGAATTAGTTCAGGGAAGTTTCTAGATGGCTCTCGATTAGTTGATTTGTAAGCAGTTTGAGTTGTTTGTTGATTTTCTCTCTCTTGATAGAAAACCATTGGTTTAAAATTGTTCTATTTTGTATTAGTTGTTGATCGTTAGATAAATATTTTAGAAGGCGTCATTGTCTCGTCATTTTCATTGTTGGTTTTAGGGATAGTGAATTTTAATGAGTTATGTTCCACGAATGCCTTTATATATACTGGGCAAGAAACAGTCTCCAGTTTGTCCAGGATCCAGATACCCACGGTTGCCGTCAGTCTGTAACTAAGTCTTGTGTCGGTCCTGAGAGAATTATTAAAGTTTGGGAACAAGCTTTGTGCTGTAAGTATTGTATCTGTCGGTGTCGGGTCGTTGTACG
>BMAT01012045.1:218617-230678 GCA_019649035.1 Elysia marginata | reverse complement strand
TATTGTTAGTCCCGTCCATATTTATGTAAGTGTCTTGCACGTTTTTTGTTTTTTTGTCTGACGAAGGCTTAAAGCCGACAGCTTACTTGTTTTGTCAATATTTTTAGAGCTAAAATATATACCATCCATTGGCAGCAGCTCGATCATAATCAGTGACTAAGTCTGCCAAGGCAGAAAACTGTGTTAAAGCAAATCATTGTTTCAATGATTATCAAGACTTCAGACTTTAGACTCTTTGCTTTGATATGTTTGTTAATATTTACACAATCATGAAATTGTTACATTTACTCAAAGTCAAAGTTTAAATGTAAATTGTTTAAAATTTTTATTAAAAGCCTGAATTCTTTGTGATATAAGTTTATAATTATTGTTTGTAACGGTATATTTTGTGCTTTTATAAATCATGAAGTGTTTTCCTTGTAAAAGTGAGGCATCACTAAAGACCGGGTTAAGCTATCAAAAGGAGATTGCATTGCAATCTAATCTTCAGTGAGGCAGCAGTTAATTTATCATTTAGAGACAGAAGAGTACAAAATAATAGTGCTTTTTACTTCGATCAATGAACACAAAAAAACTTTAGCTTATGTTTAAACAATAATTCAGTTTCTTTGAAGCTCTGCATACAACTTTTACAAGCATTAATCATTTTGTTTTAACTTTAGCCATGCGTATTTCCTTATTAATTTATCTGAACTATCAGTCTATATTTCTCAACAAACTAGAGATCTATAAGAATCTTATTTGTAAATCTTGCAAAATGCAGTGAAACAAATATATATAGTAAAAAAATTTAGTAAATTAATTAAGGAAAATTATTTAAAAGAAGCGTACGTTTGCAAAATATGAAAGCACCATTAAATTATACAGAGAGGCGATTATTATTGCTTAGAAGGTACTCTAGTAAGGCTGTTTTAAAAGTGAACATGATATTTAAGAAATGGGCTTTAAAATCCCTATTTTGCCAAAGTCAACAAAGCTTTTGGCATTGCGTTGCACAGCAAGATGCTGCCATGAATGGTAACTCTTTCTTTTCCATAAAATCAGTTAAAGACATTTTGTTAAGTTAATCCCACAGTTTATTATTTAACTAAAATTCCATTTGCTACTCAGCAGAATAAAATATTTCTTTTCCATTGATAATTAACTTAGGACTGGTGCAGCTGGGAAGATGAATCTTTTGAGGAAATGGACAGTACCTTAGCTGTGCAACAGGTAATTTTTTTTTGTATGTGATTAGCCTTACAATTGTAATAATAACTTGAACCAGTATCCTTACAATTTTTGTGCTTAGAAAGCTATATCGATGAACAGGATTTTTTTTTTTTTTATAGAATTTAAATTGGAGCATTTTCCTTATCCATGGCCAATATGCCTAGGTCCAGGCTGAAGTAGAGGTACAGGGACTTCATGGTTTCAGTGTTAGTGTCACTTGTCAGTGATCAGCTGCCAACTGTGTTCTTTGTTAAACCACTCTTTCTTTAAATACATGTTGAGCGTGGATTTTAGTTGCTTTTCATTTCAAAGGGTAATTTTTTTTCCATTGTTAAAATATAATATAGATGTCTGTGCTTTCCAAACCTTTTTTCCCCTTGTTTCCTTGTATTTATCCCAGACAAACTGACTTGTGTTTGTGTCGTTTTTCTAATTTAGGATGAAACTTGACTCTCAATTTTTTTCAAGGGGAGCATGTAAGCCTATGTTTGCTCAGCATAGAGGAAAGAGGAGGAGGAAGAGGATGAAAAAGGAGAGAGGAGGAGCCAGTGATGAAACAGGAAAAGGTTAGGAGGAGAACAAGAAAAAAGAGGGTTGAAGACTAAAGAGTAGGACTAGAAAGACACGGAGAAGTAGCAAAATATAACAAAATCAACAACATGAAGCAAAGAAGAAAAGAATACCTTAATAAGAACAGGAGGCAGTAGAATAGAAGAACAAAAGCCCCCTGGCATCTAGTGTTGTCCTTAGTGATCATATAGTGCCCTGCTAAAGCCTAATCCTAGATGCCAAAAAATTAAATTACCCATTTTATTGTGCTTTATATCACATACATCAATACTGATACTCCTAGCCTCTCTCTCTCTTTGTTTCTCCCTCGCTCCCCTTCCCTCTCTTGCTCAGACTTGACAGCATTGAATCACTGGTTTTTTTTTTTTAATTAAATTAAAAATAAACCCGCAGTAACTTCTATTGTGACTATCAACAATAACTGCCAATCTGGAATAGCAAGTCGTGATATGAGAGTCACTAGATAAGTTTCCAGAATCAGACAGAAGGAGTGGTGCTAGATCTACACTTCTTTTACACCAGATAAAATATCCGTCTGTGGGTATCCACACATTTAACAGTGAAAAATAGTACTTAAAACATGAGAGCGTTTGGCATCATATCCCATTAACCATAACACCGACAATGGAGCTTGATAGAGGTGATTTTTGGGCCATGATTTATTGCAACTGTATGTGTTTAAAAGGGTTTAGTTTAAATGTTTCATTTTCCCTTGAAATTTTTTAATTTTTTAAAAGTATTTGCTCCTTCATAATTTCAAATTAATTTTTTTTTCTGGTGAATCAAAGAGATAGGATAATGAATCTTTTAAATATGATCACTGGGAGGGCAGACTTGCAGGTGCTGCTTTTTAAAGTGCAGAGCCTGCCATAAGATCTATGATCAATAATGTTGAACATATTTATTATAAGGTGTAGCATTTATTGTGCTTTTCATCACCTGTTGTCTGGAACATATTGCGTGAAAGCCTACATGTACATAAACACATAGTCCTATCTTGTTGGGTACCACATCAACTCACTGATGAACTGAAATAACAGATAGAATATATTTGCTCGCAATTTAAGTTTCAAGAGGGTCAATCTAGAACTAAAAAAAACCATTGTGACATGAAATGAAACAGATTTGTTCTTGTGGCTTGGCAACAAGGTGCTAATCAAGAGTACAGATCTTTCTTGGTAGGCTCTTTCTTTGAAGTTCTAAAAATTCTTCAAGGTTGGAAAGCAAATGATGGCCATTTATTTTTTTTTTCAATTCAAAAGGCCATATCCTCACCACGGTGCCACTCCAAAATAGATAAGTTACCTCAAGTTGATGTGTTAAACTAACCACTGCATACCAACAGTTTTAAAGAATTTGAGATAGTGACGTCCAATGACACTTGACAGGTACGGGAGGCTTGGTAAGAGGCTATAATATGCTCGTGCTCATACAGCTTTTTGAGCAGTGCAGCATTCCTTGTGTGAAAACAACTTTAAAATTGATTAATTCTTAGCAACTCTCCTATATTCTCCCAATCTGGCACCCTTTGACTTCTTTTTGCTCCCATTTTGTCAAAGTTAAGCTCTGTAAAAGGGTATGTACAAGTTCATAATCCTGACATGGCAGGAAAAGGATCTGAAACATGGCAAAATGTGTTTTGATCGTTGGTAGTAAGCTTACTTTTATTACATGTTGTACTTGTAGAGAAGTATTCTGCAGTAGCCTAAGCATGCAGACTTTTGGTTTTCAGACATGCGAAAAAAGAGCATTTTAACATCCCGAGACAAGCATAATGATAATATTTCAATAGACTATTTTTTTACTTGAAGATACTGTGTACTAATCCTAACTAGTTGATTTTTAAAAGATTCATAATTCTAGTTACAGGTACATGTATTATTGTGTGTACTTTATAAACATGAGCAGCTAGAGTCATTAAAAAAAAAATTGTATGTAAAACCATGTTCAATTTTGTTCCTGCATGTGCCTAGAAATTCATGTCTATTCCTGAGTCTAGGAAGCTGGAACGGTATTCTTTCAATTATCCATCATCAAACACCTAAACATTTTTTTACTTCCTGCTTAAAAACTGATGGACACATTTTTATTCTGACAATCATTTCTTGTCTAATCCAGGAAAGCTAAAAATTGCCTTATTAGGAAAAGGCTGCTGTTTTTGTATAATGCAGGGATGCAAGTTTTCCGATTTTTGCAGGAATTCCGATTTTTCACCAGTTTTCTTTGACTAAAAAAGCAGGAAAACTTGAAAAATTATTACCTAAATGTTAAAGAAAACATCCTAAATTAAGAGTCATAGAAAGTTAAACACTTCTTTTTAGTTGTATAGCTGTGTAGGCACTTGGAGAGACTTGTATCTATCTTTTTGAGTTGGTCCATCAAAATTTCTATAAGCATAATAATAAGGGCACCTACAAAGTGTAAAATTTTCCTGCTTTTTGAGCATGAGCCGCTTGCATCCCTGATAATGTTTAGGCTTTATGGAAAAGATTTACCAATAACCAACTCAGTTTTCAGTTGCTATAGCAGTCTTGTTTCTTTGCTGAACTTTGCTTTTAAAAGACCATAGTCTGAAGGATTTATAACAAATTGTCTCTTTTTGCTTTTCATGAAAGTTATGTATTACTTAAGCAATTATGCAACATGAGTTTCCACCCTTCTGTATAATTTTAACAGTTCATTCAGCAAGCTATACGAAAGGATGTCACCAACGTGGAAGAGATTTTGAACCCCCCAGAAGGACAAGATGAGGGTGTGTGGAAGTATGAGCATCTCAGGTGATACTGATTTTCATTGAACCGATTTTTTCATATAACAAAACTGACTTTTGGAAATTAAAAAAAAAAGTTTTAAAACAGGTTGTGTGCACTACCCTCTTTGTGTGGCCTTATTACCCTTGTATGTATTACAAGGAGATGACATACAGACAATTTAGAAAAGACACGAAGAATTTTACTGTGTTGGGTGTGTTATTTCTGTGATTAGATTTTTAAATAGCTTTCTTGTTGAAAAAAAAAAGGGGGGGGGGTGGGGAGTTGAGAGAAGCAAGTAAAGGCTGATATCATCTTGTTAGTGGTCTGAATGCACTAAACATAAAATTATGAGTCTTGAAAGTGATTTTTGTTCATTCCTGATTCCTTATTGGATATGTTAACTAAGTTGACAAGCATTTTCAACTAAACTTTCATTACAGCTTGAATAAATGACTTGGTTCAAATGATTAAGGTAGACAAGAATATAAAGTTTATATAACTACTTGTCTCGCATTGTCTCAGTTTAAATGAAAATACTGCCATGTTAGTGCAGCTGTATATCTGAAATTTCTAATATACCAATAATGAGTTTTAAATTTTGTGTATCATATTTTCTCTCTTTCAGGCAGTTCTGTATGGAACTCAATGGCTTGGCTGTGAAGCTTCAGGTATTATTTGTGATTTTTTTTTTGTGCAGCTCTGTTTTTGTTGCTATCCTTACAAACAAAAATTTGATTAGTTTTGTAACTTTCGTTTTATCTGAACAGTTCAGCATAAACCACTTAATTTGAACCTCTAAGGTCCGAAAATTGGGATTAAGAGAACTTAATGTATAAATACACACATTCTGCTCTAGATCATTCTCTCACCTGGCCCTTGCATACAAGCACAAGCACAGTGACTCTTTGGGTCAAAGACAAGCCTGTGTGGGTTCTGAGTCAGCATCTTTGTTTTTGAGTGTTTATCTTAAGTGTTTTCTAATTTGGAGAAAACATGTGCCAGGGAACAAAAGAAAAACCTTTTCTAGGTGGAAATATAAATCTTAATTTAAGACAACTGAATTTTGAACTTCGATTCGACTCCAATAGCTTCTTAATGTTAATTGATATTAGAGATTATTATGTTTCTTTTAAAAAAAAGCCACAATTCAACATTGTTGGTGATTCTACCATTTACCATCACTGCATTTGGGGTGTGGGGAATGTTGGGGAGGCTAGAGATACCTACTCTTAAATTTGTTCAGATCTGATAAAGCAAGAAAGGAAATGAATACATCTTACACTTATAAGACTTTAAATTATTAGACATCAATTTTATAAGTTTTCATTGTCCGGGTAGTGAGAAAAGCTTAGTTTCTTTTTTATTTTTAAATTGTATGAAGGGTTGCCAACCTTAAAAATTTAATCTATTTTCAAGATTTTTTTTGGAAAAGATTTTCAGAAGTTTTGTGTTAATATGACGCATGCAGAAGAAATTTTATTGACAATGTATACATTTCCCATGCTATGTTCAGAGTTTTTACTAGGGGGTCATTTGCATCCATGTTTTTAATCAACTGCATATCCTGATGAAAAAATGGTAAAGTGATTTGTGAAGTGAAGATGTTTTTTTGTATTTTTTATCTTTGACCTAACAGGCTGAATGCAATCCTGAAGTATGTACTCAGATGACTGCAACAGAGCAATGGATTTTCCTATGTGCTGCTCACAAAACCCCAAAAGAGGTATGTGTACATACTGCAGTGGAAACTTCATTGTAATTCACATCTCGCCAAATTAAGGAGGTTTGAATTATTCTCAGGGAACCAGGCATTCCAAACTTGTGCTTTTTCATTTTTTGTTTACATTACTGTTTTCTTGTCAATTTTGCTATTGCTTCTGTTGACATTATTATGTAGTTTGTTTCATTCATGTTTGTTATATGTGTTTATCCTCTCAATATTGCAGTGCCCAGCTATAGATTATACAAGACATACTTTAGATGGTGCTGCCTGTCTACTTAACAGCAACAAATATTTCCCTAGCAGGTAATGTGTTTAGAGATTATTTTTGTATATGTTTTGTTGGTATCATCTAAAATCACAGTCTGATCAATTAAACTTTTCTAAAAGCGGGGTGTTCTTTTCTTTTTTTGCTTTGTTAAATTTGAACACATAATTTAAAATTGGGTTTGATTCGGTTTTCTCAAATGGAAATTTAAATTTATGCCTATTGAAGATTTTCTTTGTGTGACTTCATCAAAGCATGTAAGGCTAATGAGAAACAGCCAGTGAGCAAATTCACCAACCCTGAAACCCACATAAAGTTGTCTTTGACATCTAGAAACTCTGAATTTGTCAGTGAATGTCAGGGTCGTCTAGAAGAGTTGAGGTGCATTGCTACTGATAGGGCACAAAAATTGATAGTCGGAGTAAAATAAAGCTGGGTCCTTGTGCATGATTGGAATCCTCTTATTTCAAAGTTTTTTGTCCATGTCCAAAAGATTTGAATTGTGAGCTTTCCACTGTATGTGAATTTTCTACCTGTAAATCTTTACACGAAACAAGTTTCGTTTTTCCCCTTAACTTTGTTTTTGAAAATCTCGTTTTGGCTTATGGTTGCTAGTGATATGAATGACTGATTTACTAAACAGAATAAGTTTAGCACAAAATCTTTCTAAATATTTACCATATATGTATATATGTCTCCGTGCAGGGTGAATGAGTCGGATGTCGCAGTTTTTACCTTTAAAGGCGTTTCTTTTTTTAACTAGATATTTTTCGAAACTTCCAAATGTTAACAGTTCCATAAAACTATCAATGCTGAGTGGAAAGATACTCAAACTTTTGCTGATATAGAGAAAAGGAAGAGTGGCATTTTCTAAAAAAAGTAAATTATGACTTCCGACTCATTTGCCCTGAACGCAAGACATATTGTTTTATTTATTTTTTACTCGTTCTTCTGTTTCAGAGTTAGCATCAAAGACTCTTCTGTTGCCAAACTGGGGTCAGTTTGTAGGCGTGTGTACAGGATATTTTCCCATGCATACTTTCATCACAGATTATTGTTTGACACTTATGAGGTGGGTAGCAAGTAATATAAAGTTGTTTTTTTTCCATGAGGGTTTTCCTCGGTCTAAATTATAGCAGAAATTGTAAGACTGTTAGGGATGCTCTTACCAATGTCTTTGTCATCCAGAGATGTAAATCTTTCAGATTTGCGCTGATCTCAGCTTTTTACCCTCTAGTTGTGAGACGACACGGTGAAATCAGGCTTTTGACAAACTGAGTCAAACCCAAGAAATGGCTGCTAAAAATAGTAAATTACTATTAGATAAGTCTACCTCGCCGGCTTATAAATGAAATACCTCAGGTCCTAGTAAAGGTAGAGTAATAGTTCTTTTTTCTAATTTTAGTAAATTTATGAAGCTTTCTCTTTATAATAATAACTCCAAATGTCCAAATGTTTACATAAGCCTGAATTCACCATGTTGGGTTACAATTTGGTATTTTAGCTCAAATTTTTTACTTATTTTTAATGAGAACAAAACCAGTCAATAATTCAACAGCTGCTTGCAAGTAACCTTTTTTAGTAATAACTTAACTAGGAGCACAACTCCTGCTCCTTTAAGCCTTTAGGAGAGTTGCCCTTGCCTATGATTACTCTATAGTTCTATTGATTACAAAGGACTAAAGCTGGCCATAGATGTTGCCTTAGATCGATGCAAGCAATGGAGTGGAAATATTGTTAGCGATGTTGCAAATAAAATGTTGCCCCTCTCCTGTCCCTATTAATTGTCCAAAAAACAAAGCAATTTACGGGCAGATTTTCTCATCATTTTTATGTCATAAAAAAAAGCGATAGGACCACTCTGACCCCAATTAAATTGTGTTTATTTTGCGATACAGCATAGAGAGACAGAAGGGAGAAAGAGACAGAAAGGAAGAAAACAGAGAGAGAGAGTGAGACAGAGAAAGAAACAGAGGCAGCAAGAGACTGGGGGAGAGACACTCGGGAAAAACTGAAGATAGAGAGACGGACAGAGAGAGAGAGGGAGGGGCAAAGAGACAGACTGAAGGACAGAGAGACAAAGGTGTATATAGAAAAAGACTGAGAAAGACGGAGAGATACATATGGAGAGACAGAGATGGAGGCACTGATAAGCTGAGAGAGTTAAGCAAAGACAGAAGCGGCGACAGAGAGACTGAATGCGAGACAAAGAGAGTCTTAAGAAGACAGAGAGTACTACTACTAGATTAAGAAATAGAGATAAACGAAGAAGTGCATATAAAATGACAGACATAGAGATAGTCACAGAGAGAGGGGCAGAATGGCAAAGAGAGACAGAGACAGACAGATAATATAAACGAAGAGAGAAAGAAAAACAGACTGAAGCTGTGAGAGAGAGGAAGTGAGCAAAGACAGAGAAGGGCATGGAAAGACAGAGACAATGACTTGAGAGGCACAGAGATTGAAAAAAAAGAGAACAATTGTGAGAGAGCTAGAGAGAGGTTGAGAAAGAAAGAGGGAAACGCATAGACTGAGAGAGATGGAGGGACTTTGAAGGACAGAAAGAAACACAGAGATATGCCTAGAGAGAGGTAGCTTGTAATGATAGAGAGATAGACAGATGGATACAATTAACAGAGAAATGCAGATAGACAGAGAGATTGAGAGATACTTGGGGTGTGAGGCAGAATGGAAATGACAGAGAGAGAAAAACATAGAGATACACTGAGAAAGATAGAGAGAGACTGAAAAAGACAGGGAGCTAGACTTATGCGGAGTCAGAGATGTACTGAGAGAGAGCGGCAGAAAGGGATGACAGAAAGAAAGACTGAGAAAGAATAGAGCAACTTAAAGAGATAGGGCAGAAGTCAGAGATAGACTTAGAGAGGGGGAGACAAGAGTGACAGATATACAAAGGGAGCGATAAATGCAGGCTTTGATCGATACAAAAGTGGGTGTTGTCAATTCCTTTGTTCTTGAAAACATACAGAATTTCCCCTAGAAAAATGTATATTTGTGTATGTGTATGAATGTCTAGGTAGCTCTTCTTTGCAGCTAGAGTTGGTGTTTTTTTTACCCAGCCACGGTTATGGAGAACTTTTGTAGGGACTACTGTACAACAAGCAAGATTCTGTTTTGAAAACTTAAAAAGCAGTTAAACGTGTCTTGTCAATCAGATAATAAAAGACAGTGATAAGTTGGTAGTTTGGTGGTAGGTTGATGGACAGATTAAAAAAAAACCCTAAAAAAAACTGTTTTTAAGAGGAGAAAGAAAGATGATCTCATTGAAGCAAAAATAAATAATAAAAAAAAGATAGATGGACAGAAAGAGAGAGAGAGAAAAGGTGAGATTAAAAGAGATTGAGAAAAATAGAGAGTAAGCGATAGAGAGAGATAGTGGGAGGTAGAGAGAGACTGTTAAAAAGACAAAGAGGAAAGACAGAGGACATATAGAGATGACAGATAGATTAAAGACAGGAGAGACTGAGTTAGAGGTACGAGGGTGGATCAATAAGTAATGAGAGTGACCTTCCTGTTTTTAAATGCGCGACTTTTGGTAGTCATGTCTTATATGAAAATGATCATCAGCTTGTGTGCTCTCGAATCAAATGAAAATATTCCATGTGAAGTTGTCACTATCCATTTTATGACGTCATAAAAACATGCAGTGAATAGCTATGCAGCAATCAAGATGGAATTCACTAAGGAAAACATGCAATTCTACATTTTCATACGCTGTAAACTTGGTGAATCTGCAAAGCTGATCCATGAAACTTTGCAGACTGTCTGTGGGGACTGTGCCTGTTCTTATCAAACTGTTTGTTGTTGGGTAGAGGAATTCAATGAAGCTAAAAAATCACTTTCCGATTGCCCTCGTCCCGGGCGACCAAAATCATGTGTGAACGAGCAGACTATTGATTCTATCAAGAAGGGCATTGGTGAAGATCCCCATATCTCTGTGCGAGAATTAAGCGACACCAACGGCCTTTTGTATGGTACAGTTCATACCATCATAACTGAACATCTCCGTAAAAAAGGTATGTGACCGATGGATACCCCTTTTGTCAACGATTGATCAAAAGAGAAAGAGGGTTCGTTATGCAACGGAATTACTGAATATGTTAGAACCATAAGGCCCTAAAAGGCTTTCTGACATCATCACAGATGATGAAACTTGGTTCCCCTTCTTTATCATCCCACCAAAACGCCTCAACCGCAAGTGGGTAGATGGGCAAGGAGACAGACCCGTCGTGTTGAGTCCAGGATTTCAAAGCCGAAAGAGAATGTTTACGGTATTCTTCAATTACAGTGGCCCACTTGTACTTGATATGTTGCCTCAAGACACTACAATGACTGCCACATATTATGTCCAGAATACGCTTTCCCAGGTTAAATCAGCAATCAATGAGCAGCGACCAAAGGTTAGCACCTCCAGAACCTTGCTTCTTCATGACAATGCAGGTCCCCATAAAGCAAGGGCCATAACTCAGTCACTGCGGGAGCTAGGAATTTAAGTCTTGTCCCACCCCGCCTACAGTCCCGACTTGGCACTATATGACTTCTGGTTGTTAACGATTCTGAAGAATAGGCTAGCTGGACAGTAGTTTGACCGCATTCAAGACCTCACAAAAGCAGTGAATTCAGAGCTGCGGACCATACTGGAAGAAGACTACCAAGGGGTGTTCCGGAAGTGGCAGATCAGGCTGAAACGTTGCATAGAGAGCCATGGAGAGTATTTTGAAGAACTGGGAAAGTTTCATGTAGGTATCATCAACAGTTTAGAAAATACAGAGCAACTCTCAAAACATATTGATCCACCCTCGTAAACAGACAAAGAGGCAGAGAGAGAGAGAGAGAGAGAGAGAGAGAGACTAAGAGGGAGGCAGAGATAGGCTGAGAGAAAGAGAGAGAAAAGACAGATAAAGAGAAGGTTAAAGATCAACAGAGAGGGGCAGAAAAACAGTGAGAGACTGAGAAAAAGGTAAAGAGGAAAGATAGAATGACACAGAGTGACAGAAAGACATGGAAAGAGATGAAGAAAGACAGAGAGAGACTGAGAAAAAGGTAAAGAGGCAAGACAGAGAATGACACATAGAGGCAGAAAGACAGGAAAAGAGATGGAGAGACTAAGAAGAGAAACAAAGTCAGGAAGAGAAGGATGAACAGACAGTGACAGAGATGTAGAAAGAGGCAGACAAAGAGGAAATACAGAGATGGAGAGACTGACAAAAAGAAATCGAAAGACGCTGAAGGAGGGGGCAGATAGATTTAATGCAGAAATCAAACCCCTTCTTCCTCTTGTTCATTTTACATGAGTAGATAATGAGAAAACAAGATTTAATGCAATAAAGATACTGAAATATAAAATTAAGAAGGAAACGTGGATGGAGTGTACGCGTAGACTTTGCTAATTTTGGGTCAAGGAATTCAAATCCAGCACCAGATTTTAAATCTTAAGTCCCTTTAACTGACAGCATTGCCAGCGGAAATAGCCCCTGTGCTGGCATCGGCCTGAGGGAGAGAGATAGGAGAGAGGTA
>BMAT01012045.1:190422-218576 GCA_019649035.1 Elysia marginata | reverse complement strand
GCAACAAAAAAAACCTTTTAATAAACCTTTTGTCTACCTTTTCTTATATTCATGTCAGGTATTTCCATAATGAATTACTGTTTAACTTTATTTTTTTTTATTTTTTCAGAATGAAACATATCTTTGCCGCAGGTTTACACAGTTTGTTACCAAGTATAACCTCATGTCCAAGGACAATCTTATTGTTCCTATAATGGAAGACCAGCAAACCTTGGAAGGAGAAAGTGAAGCTTAATCTAGTTAAAAAAATTTAGTGTAAATAATCATAATCAACCAGTATTTTTATCTCAATATTATCCGTGGAAGAAACACGCTCATCTAGGACATTTTTCAAGCTTTTAATGTATCTCATCTCATCACCTGCACATATGCACGAACAATTTCACATTAATATTATTATGTATGTATCTTGTAAGTGATATAAATTGTACAGCAACTATTACCGGGCAGTCTCAAAGCATAAAGGCCACTTCCAGGTAATTGTTAAGTGCAAAAGTTGCATTTATTATCTTTCAAGAAGGTATTAAATCATTTAGGTTGCCAAAATTAAAGAACTGCACAAGTCTTTTTGGTTGAAGCATTATGGCCTAGTCCCAATTAACCATGTTAAGTTTTAAAATAAAAATCAATTTTTGGTACATTAGAAAAGCAAACCCACACACACTTGATTGGAAAAACTATTTTGGTTTATCAATGGTTTACTAAATTTTTAGAGCAGTTAGCTTCCACAATGCTTCATTAGCAAAATAAGTGAAATCTTCTGTTCGTTACAGTGTGATCCATCTATACAACAATGGAAAGCGCCTGGATTTTAATGTCTTTAGACCTAAGCAGGTGGGAAAAACAAATAATAAGTATTTATTGAAACTAGCCATATCAAAATATAGGGAAATGTCAAGCCGGTTTTGTGAGTGATCTGTAGTTTTTGTTTCTTTTCTTTGTGTATGTTTATTTTAGACTTGTAAAAAGAACTTATAAACGTTCAACCAAATCTCAGTTGTTAAGCTTTTTTGTTAAATGGTTTGTCCACACATAGCACCAGGCTTTTTGATTTTGAGTATTTGAGTTTTATTGTAGAAACATTCTGTACATAGGCATTTAGTCATCTTAAGACATGTAAATAAATAAACTGTCCCTTGTTTTGAATGTGCATAATTGGATTTGATAGAAATGTTTTGAATGTTTAGGTTGGATTCATAAAATATTTAAAATGTTTAGGCATGGAAAATGCACAAAATGTATCCTTTTTGTATTTTTTTTTTTTTTAATTCTACTCATAACTGTACACCCTTGTTTCGAATTTTCCAGAAGACTCTTCTACTGTCTAGTAATTAAAAGATTAATTTTATTGGTTGCGAAGAAAAAGAAAAAAAAATTTTACCCTGTCAAACTCAAAAGAAATGTAATGCTACTGCACCAGCAAAATGGCTACTTGTTTTGAACAGTTTTTACGCCCATATAATGTAAGGGCGTATGTGCTAGATTGGCAGTTGTGAGTTATCGATTCCTCACGGTCTGGTCTATGTTATGTCCAATCTGCTTGAAGATACTTTTGAAACATGGCCAAGTTATTCAATGAAATTACATTGCCCTATATTTCGTTTTCATAAAAACATTCTCACGTAAGGCCCCCTTGTGAAAAATGACATAATTGCACATACGCCCTAACATGATAAGAGTGGCGGTTTTTGTAAATTATGGACCCTTGGACCTAAAGGGTGTCGCTTGTCTTCTAAGGTTTGGGATTAAATGGTTCAGTGTTTTGAAATATTTTATACCATTAAATGGGCAATGATTTTACAAACAGAGTGATATGGACATGTAAAATTGGCATATATATGAGATATGCTATTTTCTGATAGGGTAGTGATGACATATTGTTTCAAACTATAATAACCTGAATTTTTATTCAGAGTGTATCACAAAAGAGGGATAAAATGTATAATCTGAACATAGTTAAAGTGAAACATTGTTTAAGTTATACAGGATCACATTATGTGAACTCACCTGGAGGTCATGGGTTAATTTGATTGGATATGAACTGAAAAATATTAAACTTCAGAGCACACCATTTCTATTGTTGAGATAGATCTTTAAGTTTCATGCACTACTTGCAGTACTAACATGCAATCCACTCAATTATACTAGTTTTGAGTTATTGCATTTTTTTTTATTTTCATTACTGGCATATTTTCCAATATTTTTCAATTCTATAAACTCTGAATAGTAAATTTATTTTAAAAATACTCTTGTTCAAGGGAAATATTTACATAACTAGTTTTTGGTATGAGCATAAATGCCTTTTGTCAGTCTCAATACCATTTATCTAAAGGCACAATGTAATATGGTCCCATATTAAGGCATTAATGCCTTCTGTCAGTCCACCAATAAATGTACAGTGTGTAAATTGGTCTCATAATCATATGAAGGTATTAATGCCTTTTAATGTACTATTGCATCCTCTTAGGTAAACTTTGGATTAGATCAATGCCTTGGAAAAAATTTCATTGACTCAATTTTCCCCCCATTATGTTGTTGAGTTTAATAGGATTCAAAATTGCCATTTAAACAGGTTGTATAGAATTGATAAATAAGTGACTTTATCTTTTTTTATTTTATACAATACTTAACTTCAATAATTTAGGTGAATAGCTTTTATTTTGCGTAGAATTCAATCTAGATCTATTTGGTAGTCACATAAATTTTAATAAGTGTTTGATATACAGTGGAGTCCATTTAACCTGAACTCCTATAGCATAAATTTATGGATAACTCGAATCTGTATAGGGTTCCCATCAGGTAATTTTTTTTAATCAGGTATTCTTGAACTCTAAGTTCTGATATTTAACAGTTCCCAATCACTTCGACTTAAGAGTTATATGGACTGCATTGTATGCTGTTTTTTTTTTTTTTGTTGTATTTTTGTGCCAATATTTAATTTGACTCGGAGTTGTTTTATCTTGTTTCCCTTTTTTTTTTAATGAAATGAACATGTGAGTAATTGAACTCAAAGTATTTGTTTAATGTCTGTTGTGTACAAATTTTTTACTATGTGCATGTGAGCTGTAGAATGTTGTTTAGTCTTACATGCTATATTTAGCAATCTTACAATTCAAATTCTTAACACAAACTGGTATTGAATAAATAAAAGCTGTGAACTGATTACTTTTGTCTATTTGTTTTTCTTAGTGTTAATTTTTTTAGAAAACGATGCTTTCACATTAATAGTACAGATTTATGCTTTTACATTAATAGTACAGATTTACGGGAAAAAAAAATTTTCTTGTGAAAAATTTTTTTTCTTGATTAGGGACCTCCAACGACTCTGAGTCATTGAAATGCTTAAGGAAGAAAAACAGTAAACCACATGTCATCAAAAGTACAAGACTAGACTAGCAACCTGGATTCAAAGCCATTAGCGATCTAGAACTGATTATTTTCATAATTATTATTATCTGTAGACCTCTAGTTTAGGTTATCCAATCAGTCGTGATAATATTTTTGTGTTTGTGCCTTTTTACAATACCATTTACAAAGTGACCAGAGGCAGAAGTCATAATTGGGACTGCGTGATAATTTTTTAAAAATCATAAGGGCAAGATAACCTGCATAATAGCAAAAAAAAAAAAAAAGCTGTATTGCCAACCGTTTCTAAAGTTAAGTGATAGAGTTTAAACTCTGCTACATGTATTTCATTGGTGCAAAATTCAATCCTGATTAGTTCAGTCAAGTACAGATATTTCAAACCTCATGGGAACAAAGTTTGACTTCAAATTATCTGTATTTCAACTTAATAGTACTGGTATATGTTGTAAAAGGCAAATAAGATTAGGAACATATAGTTTGAATTAATTTAAACAAGTGTATGAAGTATCCAGATTTGAGTTATGATCTGGACTTGGCAGGTTATCACATTATGATTAAACAGTACCTTAAGGCACGATATGAAAATGCAAACAAGTTCTGATAAATTTAACAACATGCAACAACTGAACAAGAAAAAAAATCTGCTGATTATAACCAATCACTACCATTAAGTGTCCTATCTCATACAGAAACGATTATGTCTCTCCATGTCTTCCTGATCTTCAGTTGCTGACATGGCATTTGTTACTTCTTGTGTCCGAAACAAAGCCATCATTATTAAGCATTTTCTCTTTGTTTTATGCATTACATTAATAAATGTGCAAAAAAAATTAGGCAGAAATGAGACCTCCACAAAGACAAGTTTTTTTTTTCTTTTTCAAAGATAGATGTATTTCAAGTGGATTCCTTTGGATAAACGGGAGGAATAAAAAAATATTTCAATAGCAAAAGAGTTAGAGATAACAATAAGATATATAGAGAAAAAAGGGTTGAAACAAAAACTTAAGGACAAAAAAAGACAAAACAAATACATGTACAGAAAAAACACAAAAAAGTATTAAACATAAAAATAGAGAAAATGAAAATTACTGACACAGCTTTTATTAAATCTCCATTAAATAAGAATGTATGTACTTGTGCCTCCAGACACAAAACGTGTATTGCTATGTATGAAAAACAACATATTAAAGAAAAAATCTGTTGCATGTGTTCTGCAATTTGAACATAGTGAATAAGCAGTTCATCAGAATATAGTCATTGTTTATTTTAAAAAAAATATATCTGTTTCATGAATACTGAAAAGTGGTTTATGATCGTTTACAAAAACACAAGAAAAATAACATTCAGGCCTTAGGCAAAGAAAGTCACTGACACTATCCTATGTTATTCACGGCAGAAATACATGTGTATCTATAGATTTATTTTTATCTTATTAATTATTCAAGAATAACCTTAATGCCATATCAAAACAATGACAAACTGAAATTGCTGGTTATTTAGATAAGGAGAAAAGTAGGTTAAAACGGATAAAATATTTTGTATTGTAAATTGGGTTATTTCATGTGTTTTAAATGCACAAAATCAAACACAGACATATGTTTTTTGTGTTACTAATAGTAGTGAGTTTGTTCTTTTGTGGGGAGGTTTACATTACTTAATTTTTACTGAGAAAACCCTTGTTTGCGATTAAAAAAATAGTGTTTCTTTGTATTACTGTAAAAAAAAAAACCGATCATGTCAAAGCAGGTGGTCTCAGCCCCACTGCATGCCTACGGCTGGTTTAAGAAAATCGTAAAATGCAAATTTTCATGTCCGAAATACATGTAGAACTCAGTTAAACTCAGTATATCTTACAGTCTACATGGAAGTAAAATTAAATTTATGAGTGTTTTTATGCATGTTATTTATTCTGATGTGTTTGCTGTGCAATGAGTAATAGCACCGGGAACAAAATCACTTTTATGCAGAAAATCAGTGTTTTCCGGTTGGCTGTTTTACCATGACACCATTCAGCTTGCTTTCAAATCTAAATGGTTTCATTACAAAGAGTGCGAGAAAGGTTTTTTTTTTAACTTCTTTTTTTCTGGTAAACTGTGTTAAAATACTACCATACTGAAACACAAATATTTATTTTTTTATTGTGAAGTTTCAAAGAAAAATCAAGCTTGGTGTGGTTTTAAGAGTAATTGAAAGCATGTCTGCTTTAATCAGAGTTGCTAGGCAATTGGATTTTTCAGGATTTCAAAAATGTTGAAAAAAAGAAATAGCAATTTCAGAAATTAATTTAAAAAACAAAAATGCTTCTATAGCCATATTTTAGTGCCTATAGCTTAATTTGAAAAAAATTTAGTGAAATTCACGGCAGTTGTGAGCCAAAAAACAACATTTTTGTTCATCTGTGAAAATCCTTAAGGATTTCATAGTTAACAAAAAGTTCATGTTTAAAAAATTCATAACTTTGGCAAAATTGACTTGATTTCCAAAAACTTGTGCGCCAAAAATCTCTACAGAAAAAAAAGAAGACCCCTCCCCCTCTCTGTTTCATAACATATCACATTATTGAAAAAAATTGTTCAGACCACCTTGAAAAAGAAAGGTAGATGTTGACTTAAATATATGTTTTACAGAACAATTCAGTTTCCTTTCAACAATTATCTAGTCTTTGCAAAGTTAAATGGCCGATGGAATGTGACTTTATTTTTGTAATTATCCAATTTTGACGTTTTTTATTGCCACTTATTTTTTTTTTCTGCAGAAACAATAATTTAAAGAAAAAAGTTCACCATTATACATTTGCTCACACACATAGACTGTTATGTTTTTTGTGTGCTTAGGTCAAAATCCCAGGACATACTTTTATATTTCATTTATGCAACAAGAATGTATACAAGTATACAAGAACATTGCAATGAACTGCATTTAGTAACACAATTTGATAAAGTAAAAAATTATTAGGAAATTATGAGAGCTACCTGCCTTTTAAAATTTAAGCTCACTTATTATCTAGATACAATGCAAAAATCACAGTATTAAAAAAATTTAAGCACCAGTAACATTCACAGAAGTAACAATGCATTAGACAACAAATAAAAATCACACCTTCTGTCATTACAAAAATATCTTTAATGTGTGATTGTATTATCTAGAACCTGAGTATAATATTCTGTGTAACATCGAAATGTGTGGTGATTCCACTAAAAAAGTTAAGTGTGTTAAGCTGATTATACAGCTGTAGGATTTTAGCTTCTAAAGGGTCAACGTTTTACTCAAATATTTTCTTAATATATACTGAAAGTTTATCACGTACTCTATCCGAATATAATACATACTATGTTAAACTCATTTAAATCTTGAATGCAATTGAGATATACTTCAACCTGAGAAATGGTTGATAATCTTGTTAAAACCTTGAACTTTTTAAATTTACGCATTTTTCTTTAGTATAATTCCTAATCTTTCAAATACAAAAACTTGAGTCACATTTAATGTATCAAAATATTTTTTCCACTTACCTTAAGGCTCTTAAGATGAGACATCTGTCACAACTAGATCTTGATTATTACTACTCAAATCATAATTTAATACACTTGCCTTTAAGCAATCCAAAGCCACAAGTTATGATCATTTTTCAAAAATTTTGTTTTCATAGTAAAGGTGCTTTTTCCACCCTTGCATTTAGGTTCAAGCTTTATCTGATATTCAGAAAGCATTTCAGCTTACCTTACCTACATTAAGTGTAAATATGAAGTCATGTCATAAAATACAAGGAATGAACAAAAGAGTATGAAATACAATTAACATCTCTTTATATAGAGAAATCAAATGACAACTTTACTCTATCTTATTCATTATAGAGCCAATGCCCTCGACACCAACTTCAACCACATCACCTCGCTGGAAAAAAAAAGCGAAAAAGAAAAAACTTATCATTTTCAAGTGTATGATGAAGAACAGTAAAATATTTTTTTAGTAAGTGAAAAGAACAATTAATACATGGATAAATTTTGTCTGTCTCGTACTTTGGCCTAACAATTTATTTTGGAAATAATGAGTATTTAAAACACTTAATCTAGTTATAATGGAAACAAAGCTATGTGAAAACATGAAAAGATCAATAACGAATAAAATCTTTTCTACTTAAAACATCCCAGGCCTATATGTATGCTCTAATGATTATAAAAAAATTTTGCTACCTTCTTTCCTTTCACAAAAAAGCTGGAGCAGTAGTGGACATTTAGGGGAAAGGACTTTAAAACTAAAAGTATGTTTTATGCTGGACATGAATAACTAACTAACAAAAAAATGTCTCAAGATTTGTGTTTTATTGTCCTCTTCCTTAAAGGGCTTGACAAGAAGTGGCCAGAGCCTTGAATGTTTCTGTCATATAATCTTGTTACATATACGAAATAGGATTATCTCATGACAGGATTCACCAGCAAACTGGTTATCATTTAAGTATGGCCATACTTCTCCCCTTTCCATTAAGTCCTCTCTATCTGTTAGTTTAAGGCAGGTAAATCTCACCATGCTAAATCAAATTTGAAAAGGTCTATTGTTAGGACAGGTTTTATGTTGCGAAACTTGTATTTTTTTGTATTGACCTTTGCACTCATAAGTGCAACATCATGTTTGTACTTCTGGACTGTGTATGCTTTTGTGAGTACCAAGTGCATCGTCTCACATTTTGTTCTAGCTGAACTGCCCTTTTGCTGTGGTGAAAGCTTCTCTATAGCCAGAGGTTTGAATCAATTTATATGTACAAATAAGTTTCCTCTGAAACAGTTTCGGGGGTAGGATCTCTCGAAGTATAACGAGTTAGTCATTGTAATATTCTTCGCAAGTCAAGATCCAGTGCCGTAATCTCCCTGAGGACTTGTGGTACTATATTGAGGGCCATAGTGTAACTTGGTCAGAGTTTTGAGTGATAATAGTTATAATAATTCTTAGCTGGCCCAGAGATTGTCCAACTCACTCATTACTTTATAGGCACATGCCTAACTATCTAGTTGATTTTTAGTTTATTATTTTACTTTAAACATTGTGCAGAGAAAGTATCCTATGTGTGCTGAAGATAGCCAGCAGAATTTCAACCTCCTGGATCGCCCACCTACTGAGTCAGTTTGCTGCTCAACTGTGAGGCCCCTTCAGTTACGTAGCTGCCGTGCATTGGTGTTTGCTGTTCTGGTCAGGGGTCCTTCCTGACGCTACTCTGGCTGCTGAGGGTTTGTGTCTTTCTGGTGTCCTGGTGTTACCTGTCAGAGGGTACCTGTGGTCATCTTGACATCCCAAACTTCTCTGGCCACACCTGCAGTTACCTTTGTTGCATTGAATGTCCTGTGGTCACTAGCCAGCCAGTGAGGCTTCATCTCTACTAGTCCTTTACTTGTCACAGAATCCCTGCTTCCCAAGGTTGTCATGACTGCTTAACTTGTCAAGCTCCAGGAGCATCAGCTTCCCACCACTGGATCTCACAATCGTAAGACTGTTATCACTGGATACTCACCATCGCAACAGACGCCGAAACATCACCCTGGGATTTGAAGCCTATAAGTATTCTATCAAACTCAAACTTTATTGTATTCTGGCCAAACTGGATGATATTGTTAGCTTATTCTATGAAAGTATTATTTGGGGTGGTAAGCTGTTGGGTTTGTGTAACTTGGGTTAGCATATTTTCTGCAGTTTTTCAGGAATTTGTTGTTTGCTTTGCAATCTCATTTGAACTGTACTCTACCTCTCTCTCTTTACTTTATAAGATATCCGTCATTTATGCGATTACCTTTATTCACCTATTATTATCTTATACTTAATGTTTGATCCTATATAAAATTTTGTTCCAGACTGCCAACTCTCTAGTTGAGATTGTCATTTATTTAAATTTGTTTATCCTGTCCGTGGTCATCTAACCCAGGTTGATTAGAGCATAAACTTACTTTAACATCTACCCCTCGATGCAGTTGCTCTTTTAAACTATCCCACAGATGTAGCTAAAAAATTTTGGGCACAGGTTCACTTAAGTTTATTTCACTGCGTAATGACAATGATGTTGAAAAAGAAATTTAAAAAAACTTTAAAATATGACTTGAAGATAGCTCCATCAATTTTGAAACAACTCACAGGTATAAAAGTGGATAGGCCTACCTTTTGAAACTACAGTATTGATATTTCAATATTGAAGGTTAAGGGGAGGGGCGGCACCTGAGACCATTTTTACATTTTTCTTAAGTTAGAAAGCTTTTATGTTAATTTTTGGGTTTGCCGTGGTCAAATTAGAGGAAATAATGGTGCTGAGATAAAAAACTCATAATGTTGCCATGGTAACGCCGCCATCTTGGATTTTATGATATCAAATAACTGTGGATTTCAAAATGTATCTCCTCCCTCAACTTTGTTTGGATTTCAATGAAAATTGGTATAAAGGAAGTTTAGATCAATACAAAGAGCTGTACGCATGGGTTTTGATATATTTTTGAAACTTGATTTTTTACAATTTTTCTAATTTTTGGTTCTGCGCTTTCTCAAATTTCCTGTAAATTTGAATAAAAATCAACGATTTTTCCAAAACTATGTAAGATGTCCAAAATCCGATGCATACAGCCCTGCGTATATATCCAATGATGATTCATGCAAAGTTTTGAGTAAATCCGTTGAGAAATAAAAAACTAGATAGGTTTTATGTACGAAAAAATCAAGTTTTGAGAAAAACGGCTTTGAAGTTTTCATACATATTTTATATACAGATGATAGAGAAATATTTGTTTTACCTCGTTGAGAGCGAGCACTTTTCTTTGGCATTGTAACGATAATGAATGGAATTATATAGATGAATATATTTATAAAGAAGAAATTATACTTGTAAAAGCGCAACTAAATAAAAGCCTGAATAAAAACAAACGCAGTGAACTTAGAACCAAAACAAACGCAGCGAGTGATCGGAGTACAATACTGATACGGATAGAAACTGGGCCTAGGTCAAGGTATTATGCAAAATTATATGACATCACGCGCTTCGCCAGCGAATCAGCAGGCTAGTTCGGGAGGTGAGGGCATTGCCTGCCTGCCTGCCGTCGCTCTGCAGCCAATGAAACTTCGCTTGCAGGCGAGGCCTTGTACTACCTAGACTACGAGGACACCAAACTAGGTCAGAGCCAGCCTGCTGTGGTAACATACACGTGTGGGCCTCTATTTTGCAGGCTTGTATACCCTTGACAAGCTATAGCAGTGTAAAGTGGGCGGTTTTGTCGTGTGGGCGAGGTCATAACGTAAAATTCAATACCAAATAAGCATAGGTGGCGAGGAAACTGCAGTTGTATTCATGCATTAGTTTAGGCTAGATTTCTACCAATTTTAGAGCAAAACTGACCCCCCAATAATGAGGTGTTTCACAAAAATCTCATTTTCGGAAAGAAAACAGTTGAATAAGACTTTTTAGGTGTCAGTTTTAGAATTACAAAAGGATGATCTAGAAGAATCGGTTAAAATGTCAGAATCGATATTTTGAGCCCAAATCAAGTATATCAGGTGCCGCCCTTGCCCTTAAAGGTTTCATCTGGATCCCTTTCAAAAACTGAATCTTATGTAATCACTTAAAAGTTTCAATATGCCTCAGCTCATAACCAGTATAAATGAGTTTGGATATCAGAAATTTTAACTTGAGAAAACACCTATGAAAAGAATGGTCATCCTCTTACTCACTATACTTGAATTAAAAAGAATTTCTCTCTACAAAATTTTAATACTTTAATGCAATTTCATCAATTGGAAATCCACAACACCTTTTGCGAAACACAATATGGTTGGCTTGCTGTTTTGATTTAAAAGGCAACAGAATAATATTTTTATGATAACAGCACAAGCAACTAAAATTAGTAAACTTACTTTCAAAAACTCCGGTGGATTTTTAAATACACCTACTCCTGGAGGTGTTCCTGTTAAGATTATGTCACCTGGTTTCAAAGTCATAAACCTGTCAAAGTAAAGAAAGGGATAGAAATTAAGTCAACTCTGCTTACGTCAAAGTAGCTCAGCCAATTTTTATTTATTTAACAAGAATATCTTTTGCTATCCCATGGGCACAATTAAAGAGTTACACATACCGCCTTTCAACTAAATTGATGTTATTGGTTTTGGGGATCGGCATAAAAAGCTGGCTGTAGATAACTCCTTTAACCCTTCTTAAGATATATCATTATTATGTTAAGAGTGCACAAACTTATATATTTGGCATTTAAAAATCTTAGGTTTGTCATGAGAATGGGTTTAATGATCAATGATGATGCAAAATCTGTGCCATAGTATTATTGCAAAACTAACAAACATTTTTTTTCTTTTATTCTAAATTTTTAAATAAATGTAACACATAAAAAAACAACCAAACTTCAACTTTAAAAAATTGTCCAAGAGCAAGCTCTCTATATGCAACTCGGAACCTTGAATTAAATTATTATGTTGATGTTTATCATATCTCTCAAGACCAGTCCAAAAAGAACGGATTTCTGAAACTTTATTTTTAATTATTTTTTAATCAGAAAGAGTTCTTATATCTTTCCACAAAATTATGATATGGACAAAAGGAAACTAAAAATGAAAAATTGAACTGTTGAGTTTACGGTGGAAATTACTCATTGCCTAAAAAGAAACTAGCAACAAACAATGCAAACCACCATGGCCAGCTTTAGTCTGCCTATTAAAAACTTCGAATACAGTAGAATCCCTTTAAACCGAAATTTTGGGGTCCTTCTCATCCATTTCGGTTTAAAATAAGTCCGTTTTTTAATAAAAATTTTAAAGGGAAATAATTGAGCCCCAAAAATGCAAAATCACAAGTTGTCTCCCTTTGTATTTTTCAATCAATAAAGCCCACGGACATAATGTGTGTTCATTTGTTCATTGTTGATTTTTTGTTTTTGTTTTTTTTTCTCCTCTGTTTGAACTTCTCCGCCCAACTGGGTAAAATTAAAGTTCATTAGCTGTGCTATTTCCGCTGCCTTGCCTGTAACAACTGGATCTGACAATGGAACATTCATCGCCATCGCTTGGCAAACCAGGCAAACACTGCATCCTCTAGTTCTTCGTGACTGCAAAGTTTCTTTTCTTTGTAGCTGGTCCGAATTTCGAGTCATCACGGGCCTTTTGTAGCTTCTCTCTGTCTTTCAAAATCGTAGACAGCGTTGAGAAAGGGATGCTGTGTTTCTTGCAGATTTCCGTTTTTGTTAACTTCTTTTCCTCAACATCGGATATAATTTGAAGTTTAAATTCAATCGTGTAAGCAGAGTGCTTTCTTTCGGATATCTTGACTGAATGCGTGGTTAAAGTGAACCAAAAAGCGCTAGCAACAAAACTGAGACTAAGACTAGAGATTATAAAAATGAGTATCGCAAATCACAGGTCTAACTGCGCTGACTGTTGTGACTGACAGCGACAGTGTGACGCAGTGACGGTGTGTTGTAGTCACACGCAGTTGTCTCGATTTAGAGAGAGGTTACAAAGCTCGGTAAATTTGATTGGCTTAGCTCAACGCCTCTCACACTCAATGTGTGGGGCTCATCAATGCGTCAGTAAGAAAAGTTCTTATCTCGATGACTGAGTCGTGTTACATCACTGTCACTGTCAATCAGTTTCAGTAGCACAGACAAAGCGAGCCCACACACACAAACGCAGTTACGCCACCTGAGCACAAGCAAAGAGGGTGGAACCAAGCAACCTCTTTGGCACAAGCTAGACTAAGCCTCCCCCTCCCCTTCCCACTCGGGCTCCTTTCTCCCCCATCCCCTTTTCACTGATGGTACGCCCCACGGACTGTAGATCTAGATCTAGCTTCAAATAAATCGTCCGGCAAGGGCTTGGGAATGTTCTTCCCCTTCCCCAAGTTAAAGAAGTGATGGGAAAACAAAAAGAAAGAGAGAGAGAGAGAGAGAGGGAGAGAGTGGACGCTTCAGATTGTTTCGCTTTAAAGTCAGTGCCGCTTAAAAGCATTTCGGTTTATCGCATGAATGGTTACAAAGACAAAGGAGACACTTGTAAAATCTTTCGATTTCTTTGCTAATCGTCGCATTTTTCAGTTTACTGCCTTTTGGTTTAAAGGGATTCTCCTGTATGTAAAAAAAATTAACACAATCCATCCATATTCCAGGTGTCATAACTTTTTGTTTTAAAAATTTGATCTTTTACCTGATTCCCTCATGATCAATTTTAATATCTTGTATTTCAAAAATTTGCAGGTTCCTTTTTCCTGATCGAGAGGTTACTTCATAAAGAAAAAAAACAGTTTTTTTTTTCAATAATTTCCCAATGTTCAAGATTCCTGATTCAAAAGTCTCTATGTGTTACAAAATGGTAAATAAGAAACTTTTTATTCTAAACTACTAAGATGTAAATTTTTATATCTCTAAAAATGTCTGTCTTGGAACTAAAGATAAACCTTTGTGTAAATCATATTTGACAATTATGCAATATAAATTTGGTTATTTTCTTTTTGTCAACTTTGCATCACAAAAATCTATATTCATCCAAAGAACAGATTACCTGGTTAGAAAAGCAATCACAGCTTCAGTTTTGAAAACCATTGCATTTGTATTGCCCTCTTGTTTTGTAACACCATTCACTAAAGTCCACAAGCGCAAATTGTGGGGATCTGAAAAGAAATTTTAAAGCAAAAACTCTTTTTATGACTGTAGCACAACCCAATACCTTTAAACACTTATGCTCCTGACAATGAAAATTCAAGATGCCTTGGGAGATATTGTTGAGCTTAACTCTTTCTGTGCCGAATGCAATTTTAGGTTCTGACCCGACCTCATGATTGACAGACATGACACTACCGAGTGTGTTGATTTCGCACCAAAAACAGCTTAAAAACAAACATGCATGGGATATATTGTCGCCTGTAGTCCTAATTTTGTTCAACAATAAAACAGATACTTAAAAACTTGAAACATGGAAGCAGCGAAACAAAATTTACCGGGATCGACAAATCGGTCGTTGGTCTAAACAGGTCAAATTTGCCGACCAATGTATCGGTCACCGGCATGTAAAAAGTTAAGTTAGCAACAAATCAATCTAAGGATATCATCTATCAAAATTTATTGGTTCCAACTCTTAGAATGATAAACATTGTAAGTTTACTAATTCAAGCTATTAATTAAATATTGCTTAACTTAAAGAACCAATCAGTGAGTGTTGTGAAGTATAACTAAAAAGGCAATGACATTAAGAGAAAATAAAAAGGGCTGCATAGATTTCAAATGCACAATTCTTTCTTATATTCAACGGAAGGCAGGCTTGTTGATTACATATAGCCTTTAACTTATTTTATAGATTATGGTACATAAAGGCAATCAGAATATCTGAATGACACTGAAAAGTATTTTACTTTTGAATAACAATTGCAGACAACACTACTTAAGTCGATTTCCATGGGACATAACTACTAAGATCGACTTAGTGAAAACTCGAGTTAAGTAATAGCTGGGTTATCTCCCTTGATTAAATATTTGAGCATAAGGTCTTCATCTGTATAATTTTCTCTGAGTATTTGCTGTTTATTTTGTTGTTGTTGACGATATTTTTTTTATATTTTTCACTCGTTTAAATAAAAAATTATGGATTTCCTATTGTCTTAGTAGGCTAAATGATAGAATAATTGACACTGTAGTGCAGCTCAAGATAATTGAATTCTGACGGGGTGTTTCTGTGCCTGCTGTTTTCAGTCAAGTGGTGATATGCGTATTCTTTAGATCTATCTCTCTCAACATTACAATGATTAATCACTGTGATAGGATCTAGCATGATTACTCTCACACTAATCTCTCATTCTTTCAGTTTCACTTCAGTCTCATATTGGGGAGAATCCCGGACATTGGATGGGAGGGGGGAGGGGCTTCTATCAGTCAGATTCAATCATGTAAGGCATAACGCATCTGGAACACAGAGCATGTGCCCCAGAATACACGAGACCTGTCATATTGCGATTAACATTACTGCAGTGTGATAGTGATAGAGATCTCACATTCCTCCAGAATCACACCCACGTACACAGGCCAGATGGCTCGAGCTGTGCGGCGCGCGCTGGGCCACTAATCCTGGCATGCCAAGCCTAGCTTGTTCATGGTGAGAGAGGGGTGGAAGGAAGGAAGCTTTGACCAGCCAGACAGAAAGAGAGACATGTTGTCTAGACACTATGTTTACTTAATCATCCTAGTCTTGTGGGTTACGCATAGCCACACATGTAAACCTTTCAGCACAGTCAATTACAAAGGCTGATGTAATAGTGCGGTTTTAGGGGTTTGTTGTCTCCTGCTTTCCGGGATATTTAACGTCTACTAAGGTTCTCAGGAATCTTTATACAGGGACTCGGGTCGGGTTATTGTCTCCTAAGGTTCTCTTGGATCTTTATACGGCGATGGGTCTGGTGTAGACTCGATCTGTCTAGCTTTAGTGTGGTTCAGAAGGACCGGAGCTAAGGAATATCGTCTTATTTATTGCAGCATGAGCTTTTCTAAGATCGATTTATATGAAAATTTACTTATGTGCTAATGCTTATATTTTTGTTATCTGAAGGGGGAGGGGCCAAGGAAAAAGATCGACTTGATTGAAAATAGACTTATGCAGCGTCGACTGTATTTACTTTTAATTAGATAATACAAGCCAGTGCAAGGTTGGCGTAAGCTTTGTGTGTCTAGTTCACAAGTCAGTGTACATTGTACACGTATTAGAGGAAGGGAGAGGGGGGCTGAGTGCAGCATTGTCATTGGCCTGTCCTGTGCAGTAAGATAAGGCACTGTAGGCCCTCTTGAGTAAGCCCTGAGTGAGATGAAATGTGTGCTGGTATTTATTTTTAACATAAAACCATTCGTAAAACAGGATTTTTAAAATGAAAATAGATGCAATTCAATTTTCAAAGAATGTGTCTTCTTCTTTTATGCCCCTAAGCTATGAAACAGCTTGTACACCAAATCAAAGACAGATTGTGATACTATTAAATTTTTTAAATGTCATCTGAAACAGGACTCTACAAAAAGGCTTATCCATCACATTCAGCTCATACTTATCATTGAGATAAATATTTACCAAATACAAACTTATGTGTCTACATTGTGTATATACAGATAGAGAGATATTCTTAGCTTACCTTTATTACCTTTTTAGGTCCGTGCTTTTATATTATTACTGTCAATATTATTTTTAGTTTTGCTTTGTTCAATGCTCTATTAATCTTATTTTAATGTGATATGACCTGGTCATGATTATTATAGAACATTTCAGATTGTAATGAATTGTAGAACTTCAAAGTAAACATATTTTTAATCAATGTTTATGCCTCTAAATGTAGATATTATAATATTGTCATAGCACCATAGAGCATCTGTGATGGATTTTAGGCGTTATAAGAATATATTATGATTATTGCTGTTGTTAAAACTATGTAAGTGATGTTTGTGGATGAAGAAGGGAGGGAAGGGGTGAGGAGAATCCTGTTACATGTCTAGATGAGAGTGCCATCAAAGCGATGTTGGTTTTTTGTTTCTCATTTTTTTATACTTCATCTTTCATATTGCGGGGACATGCTTGCAGCGGGATTTTTATTTTAGAACCAAAAAATCTGCAGTAGACATGTTCTACAGAACAGTCATAGAACAACTGTAACTGAAATTTAATTTTAATGGTTCCTCATTCCAAACTTATCAAAGTATGGATTTACCTTTTAGATCTTCCTTCGCAACGATGGCCGGGCCAAGGGGACAAAAGCAGTCCATAGATTTCCCAATCAAAAACTGGCCCCCGTTGCGGTGCAACTGCCAAACCCTGGCACTGACATCATGAGCTACAGTGTATCCAAAAACATAATTCATAGCCTCTTTTTCCTGAGAAAAAAAAAAAACAATGGTAAAGCTTTCCTCAATACATCTTTAAAAAAATTACATAGAGATTTTAACATCCAAAATATCTAAAACTAGGTCAAAGTTATAAAGAAGAATGACTTTGAATTGTGTAGCAGTATTACAAAGTTGCATTGAAATTTAAAGGAAACATTTTATCTAAGGGTGAAAACTTTGCAAAATTTTTTCTTGGCATATAGATAGGCCATATTTTATATACAGAGTGTACAACCCCTGTATTTCATTATATGCAACTAAAAAATCATGTAAGTGATGGCTAAAAGTTAAATAATCAACTAGAGGGTTGGTTTGAGATCTCTTTAAATCCTTTCCAACCTCAAATGTGTTATTCTTTGTGGGTCTTGATAAACCTTAAACTCCGAATTGCAAAAACTGAGTCCATATACACATAAAAAAAATCTTTTAATTTCTTTAAAAGGGCTTTTATGGAGGTTTCAAACAATGCATATTCTCTAATGCAGAAATGCTCCAACTATTCTACATAATTCAGCCTTGAGTCAATCAAAGTTGAAAACAGACTACCAGAAGGATAAGAGGTAGTAGCAGCAACTATCATCATCATCCAGTGCCATGCTTTGAAGCGTCGGCGATCATGTTTCTCCATAACTCCCGATGTCCCATAGCTGTCATTGTCTCTGTCAAACTTCCGGATCCCAGCCAGCGCTTTAGTCCATCCATCATTTTTTCCCTGTGTTTTCCCCTGCCTCTTTTTCCATCAAGCTTTCCTGTTGTTATGAGATGTTCTAATTTTTCTCTCCGCATGACATGGCCTAGAAAAGTGGCTTGACGTTTTCTTATGGTCTTGATAAGTGATCTTTTTGAATTAGCTTCAATTGATAGAGTCTCATTAGACTTTTTCTCTGTCCAAGAAATTCGGAGCATTCGTCTAAGAAACCACATTTCTGTTGCCTCAAGTTTTGCTTCAATTTGTTTTGATATGGTCCATGCTTCGCATCCATACAAAAGATTGGTTCTATGTAGCATTGGAGGACTCTTTTCCTTGTTAAGATAGAAACATGTTTATTTGTTAGGACTGCTCTCATCTTCTGAAAGTTGGTCTTTGCCTGTGCAATTCTAGCTGCTATTTCATTGTTGTTTCTACCGTCGCTTGTTATTATTGTTCCCAAGTATTTAAACTTATCCTGCTGTTTAAGTTTAGCATCATTGATGAATATGTCACATTTTGGGGGTTCTTGTTTCCGACTGATTACCATCACTTCTGTCTTTTTACTGTTCAGTTCTAGTCCTTTTTTCCTGCTCTCCTCTTCCACAATATTAAGGAGCTTTTGCAAGTCATCTTTGTTTTCTGCAATTAATACTGTGCAACTATGCCCTGGAGAAAAATCAATAATATTAAACTTGTAGGACAGGGAAAGATGATAATCACTTAATGTTCTTGACATTCCAGTACAATTTGCCAAAGGGCAAAAAAAAAAAATTGATAGTTAAAGGGAAAAAAACTAAAAATTCAGTAACAACAGCACAGAGAGAAAAAAACACAAACAGCTAAATGAGAAGAAATAGCTATCTGAAGAAAAAAAAGCAAACCTACAGGAACATTCTTGGCCTCTTTTCCAATAACAATTACAAGCTCCACTTCCCAGTCCAACTCCTGTGAATAAAAAGAAATTGTTTAGAAAAAAATGTGCTTATTCAAACTTAGATTTTCATAAGGTTGCATCATAAATCCCGAAACTCAATTTTCTTACGGGATGGTTCCTGTCTTTGCAAAATCAAAAGAACATCATATTATTATTATTATTATTATTATTATTATTATTATTATTATTATTATTATTATCATTATTATTACTATTGTTATTATTACTATTATTGTTTTGATATAATGTTGCCTGTTATAATTTATAATCTAATTAAGTGAACAGGATGTACGCATAACACTGACACTAAAAATGTAATGAAAATTGAATCAGACTTTAAAAAGATAATTTTAGGCAGTGTTAGAAGATATGGGGCTTGCAAAGTTCAGAAACATAAAAAAAGATTATAATCATCTAAAGTTACTTAAAACCTGATTTTGTGACATTAATTTGACCATGACAAATACAATTCTATGGTTAAAGCCATATACTAAATCAATTCTTCAAACTTCTGTATTGTAAATAAAAATAAGTGGTTAAATTTACAGGTACCTCTGTTTCACTTGGATACTTTATGCTATCAGTTGGCCCAATGATGGCACTGTTAAACTTGCTGAAGACAACTGGTTCCTGTGGGACTGGCAGGTTTTGTTCCTCACAATGGTCACGATAGTTCATCCCAATGCAGAGGATTTTTCCAGGGTCTGTTATTGGTGCTAGTAGCTTGATCTGATCCCTCTGAAGAATATTTTTTCCACTATCGATAGCCCTGAGAAGTGAAGGAATAAAATGTAATAATATGTATATTAATAGAATTCTTGATAACATATATTTTGCTAACAAAGTCCATAACATTTTTCAGACTTTGTTAGCAAAATATATGTTTTCCAAAAACGTATTTCTATACCATAGTATAAACAAACAAAAAGATCAGTATATCCCATAACTGATCAAAACGGCTTGGCTGTCCCTTAAGAGCCTTCTTTATTTTTAGAAACCATGTATTTTAAATTTCTAAGCCTCCATCCAAATCTTTCTTTTTTTTTTTTTTTGTCAAATGTTCAAACTCTTTATAAGTATGCTGAAAAATTTTGGAATACTGATTCAAAATTCACTTGCAAAATACTTTACATATGATACTTTAAAAATTTTTGAATTATTTCCAACAATAACTTTTACCTTAAAATAATATATTTGTATATGTTTTATGTACCGGTATGCCTCTATCTGTCATGTTTGACAAATATATCAAGCATTGTAAAAACTGATATTCAGACTAAAAGCAACCGGCTCTGTGGCCTAGCGGTAAGACACTTGCTCAGAGATCAGGAGGTGCATGGTTCAATCCCCGGCCGAGTCAAACCAAGAACTTTAAAATTGGTATAAGCAGCTGATCCACCTAGAGTGTCTGGCATTATGGATTTAGTGCAAAGTCTGGTCGGCCCGCTGTCAGGATAATGTGACTGAGTGCGGTGTATGCAAGCGCTCCTTACATCACAGTGTGGCAACACCCTTTCAATTTTCCCAAGCGTTGTCTCTTATATAACCTTGTAGTTGAAAAGAGACGTTAAAATTCAAACAATCAAATCAGACTAAAAGGTGTGGGGCTCTAGATGGCCAGGTAAACATGGAGTTCTTAAGGAAACTACATTCATACTCTTCAACTTGTATGACGCTGTGAAGATTTTTGCTAATGTATATTAAAACTGCTAGCATTAGCGACATTCCTGTCTCTACAATTCAGGCATCTAAACGCTGTTTCATGCAGCCTGATAACTAAACTCTTTGTTGTTTAAACTGATTCAAGCAATCATGGGGCTTGCAAGTCTCTACAACTGGTAGACTTTGGTATCATATAGATTTATATATATATTTTATAAAGTAATAAAAGTATAAGAAATAGTTAAAGTAAACTTATGAAAGTTTCACAGCCAAGGTGACTATTTCTGAGGCACTGTGATATAGGGGATACAGCAGGCCCTATCTTGGGCACAATATGTAACGGAGATAGCTCAACTATTCCTCTTTGCTGTTTAAAGCTTCCAGTTGCACAATCTATTCTGCTGGGTGAGGGATAGCCTGGAGTTAATTTTAAACACCAATGAGTTTAAAGTCCAAATTTGTGACCTCCTGCTCCACAAACAGCACCAAACCCCAGGCAAAAGGTAAAAAAAAAAATAAAGTGGTAAACCATCAATTACAGGCAACAAAACAGCAAATGAAAATTTGTTACACCCCCTCACCAGCTGGGCTATTTCATTGGATGAGAAATGCATTTTTTTTATACTTCAAACAGGTTGGGCAATGAGCGCATCAATTAGAATTTCACTCGGGTGTCAAAGGGCCTATAGATTGTAACTTTTTGTTGGGAATGTCTATGCCCCCCTCCACTCTCTCTCATTGGCCAATCTCAGCTTCTTATGAAATTGAATTTCAAGTCAATCAAGATCCAGGATCTAGATCTAGATCTAGATTATTTTCAACCTTGCTAGTTATGAATCTTAAACTAGATCTAGACCTATTTACTTACTTTTTCGCTTTGAGCAAAGATTCTTGACCACCTTCAATGAATCCTTGCATACTGGTCCCCACGGTTGGGTCATAACTGGTGAGGTCCACAACATTTCCATTTTCACTTAACTCCACCCCAAGACCTAGGCGGCCGCTGGTCTCATATCGTACAAATCGCATGGTTGACAGAAAATGTTTACCTGTGGAAAGATCGTGTGGAATATGAAACTGAGCCAGCTGCACTTGAGACAAAAATGTGCCTCGAAAGAAACGGGACGCTTTGACAGCTGCAGCGGGCCTGAGCAGTTGCCTGAATCCGAATACTAATGACATAACTGGAGACAGTGGAGTGCTTTGTTTGTCTCTACGACATGGATTTGCCTAGCCTTTGCCGGACCGTTTGTGGCACAGCCAGGTAGTCAGAACCTTGGCCTTGACGGCATGTGATAAGATAAAAGAGTCGGAGGGCACAGATAATCTATTGGTTTATATTAACGGAAAGAATCTAGCACTAGAAGTAGCACTTGCAGCAACTCGTCAGGTCTATTCAGGCTGTCAGTTTTACAGATATATAACAGTGTTTTACACAACGCCAATGGGGGCCATCTCAAACAAAATGAACTAATGTAAGAAAATGAGGATAGGGGATTTGGGCGGATAACGGTAATCCACGCTATTTACATTGTGAGATATGGATACATAGAGACCCGCGTGTAGTTTATACGAAATTGCCATGTCAAGTTCCATCAGTAGATACTAGATAGTAGGCCTAAATCTCTAACACTCAAACTAGACGAGCCTGATTTTGTGTTTTGTTTTTGTTACCCCTGACCTTTGACTTGTGACGTTGTCTAGAGGCGGGTCCAGCACTCCAGCCATGTCCATCTAGAGAGTCTAGTCTCGATTGTCTTTATACTTTTTAGAAGTCCGAGCTAAAAGTCGTCTGACACACGCACCCATGATTATTTGTAACCGAATGATTGGTTCTACTATAAATAAAAGCACGTATCACCTCATAACTTAATACAACAGACACGAAAACACACCAGAAGATTCACCTAGAATACCTTCGAGCACCTCAGACAAATTTCGCCGTTATCCTTCTCTTGGAACATTAAATCACACTTTTTAATTCCTTAGTTTCAACTCGGCGTCAAAATGGATGCCACAGCCTCACCTCAAGGCATCAACCAAGCCCACCTTTTGCCAGAACCAGAAGAGCAAGATATTGAGTGTAATAATGTTTTCAAATTTGAACTTTCATACCTATTCTTATGAAGTTGTCTATATTTTAACACACAACAATGGTCTAAACCTCGTTCAGAGCAAGAGCTTATTATATCTAAATCTAGATCTAGATCTAGACCAACTCTAAGCCCTATATAGTTTTTAGAAGTAACAGTGAACATAAAGTTGTTACAATCTTTTTTCATGGCTGAAAATGGCTTAATCCTGGGATTGGCCCCGTGGTGTAAAATATGTTATTATTTCTTTTATTTCTTCAGTGTCCCCAGCGGGCCAGTGCCAGGATTATCTCTGTAAATTTACAGTCTTTACAGTCTTTAAAAAATTCTAGGTAGATCTTTTGAGCAATCTTTTCATTTCATTTTTTATTCTTGATTTATTTACTCATATTTATTAAGTTTCAGAAACAAAGCCAGTCCGTTTGTCCCTTCACCTTATTGTTAAACGACATTTACCAATAGGTTCTTCAGACTGGTCTCAGGAGAAAATGTAAGTAGATTTAAGGCATTAAATCTGAAATCCTTTTGTTGACTATATTATAATACTTCATGACTAGATCTAGGGTATAGAACTCCATACATTTCAAACAGCATTCAACGGCACCTGCACCTATTAGCTGTTATGTTATATCAATTTCTTGTTTAAACTTTTCAAGCAAATAATTTTATTTTAAAAACTTTGCACCTCAGTATGGTGCCTTAGCATCTTGATGCTGAGTTTTCTCTCTTTACATCCCTTTTATTTATTTTTCTTTGTTACATGATACATCAGTGACTGCATAATGTACAAACAGCTAATTTTTTTCATTCTTTTTTCTTCTGTATAAAAGAAGGACCAGAGATTTAAAGTAAAAGATAGACTTAACTCTCTACGTCCAGAGGCATAAATCATGTTTTGAGAGTTCTGGAAGGTTTTGAAAGATAGTAAAATGAGGGAGTACCGTATACAAATTTTTTTTGGTTTGTGTGCAATGTTGTTTCTAGGATGAATTTGTGTTTTATCGAAACAATAGTCACCATAAAAAATTGTTGTGATAATGTTTCGCTGAATATTCCATCGAGTATTCCATACTTAAAAGTATTGTAATGTATGTCTACCGACCACACACTGCGGCTGCTTGTCCTAATGGCCAAATCTACTGGCTGTAGGTTGCGGAGGCTCAGGTTTACAGAGTTAAGCTGGTTTTTTTTTTAATCAGGGTATGAGAAAACATTGAGACTGGATTTACATTTGTAAAAAAGAAATCACTTTTTTGTGGTAAAAATACTGAGTAAATATTTATGAAAGAAAAAGATTTTATTTGTTTGTCTCATACATTGTAAATAGGATGTCAATGAACATTATTTTCAAAGTAAATCCAAGGATCTAAAATATCAATTAGAATGATGTTTCTTTAGACCAGTTTTTAGTACGCCTATTTAGACACAGATGCTTCTAAATTATGTATAATTGTCTTGCAACCAGCTTAATAAGTCAGATGTGAGAAAAACATTATTGAAATGTAGGTTTGATATTTTTTTTTCTCTCCAATGAAGTCTTCACGTCTTGCCTCACAGTTTTGATAATTTGTATGGAAATTTTGAAAGTTTGGAATAAATGCAGTGTTCAAAATTGAACACTTTGTATTGTAAAAATTGTGACATCCAACTCATTTGCTCAGGTTGCAAAAACATTTATACTTACTAGTATCATGTTTCTGAATTTAAGTTTGTATTTTTGCAACCACCTAGTTATAGAATAATTGAGTATAAATGTTTCAGTGTTTTTTTTACAGCCCAGTTAATTTTTATTTCATATAAATAATTCTTTAGCCAGAATTTACTTCAAAGTCTTCAGTGAACAAATGTTCATTCATCAATGAAGATGAACTAAAACATATTGTTTTGATAAGCCTTTAACTTTTCATTAAAGTTGCATAAAGTAATTATACTGAGGTTCTATTCTTATTCAATACTTTGTTTAGGATGATCAGTCTAAGGAAAAGAGATTGATTGAGGTTTAAGTTCATAAATTTTTCAAAGTATATTTTTAAAATAAATTCAAACAATTTTGGATAATAAATTTCTATGTACTTTGCAGAATCAGTGAGCTCAACAAAGTGAAAAGAGTACGCTTAGATCGTGAAAACATTGGTGAAATTGACAGTTTAGAGCTCTTTAGCACCCAAGTTACTAATCTCTATTTACAATCGAACAAAATCTGCACAATTCAAAACTTGGAATGCCTGCCAAACTTGCAGGTAAGTTGCAGGTTGCTCTAAAGAGGAGTAAAATTTAGTTAATGATATTGATTTGTTTACTTTGATTTGCAAATATGTTATATTTCATACTATGACGCTTATTGCCTAACTTTGTAAATGACACTATCACCATAACTAAATAGTAAAAATGCAAAAAAAAAAAAACAAAACAAAAATTTGCATATCATTCATAAACTCAAGATCAAGTTTTTAGTGTCAATTTGATTTTGTGTTGTTTACATTGAAATGTAACTTTATAATCATAATTAGGATTTACACTCCTCCAACAAGGTTTGCTTTTTTGTATGAACTACACTGTAGTTTTATTGTAAATATTTTTTGTTGCAACCATGCAACTATTTCTGATGCTTCCATCTTTGAAACTTCACACCAATATAATTGTAAGAGATGTGTTAACTTTCTTAGTAAATGTATATAGATGTCACAATAATCAAATTTGTTCATATATTTACTTGCAGGTCCTTGTCTTGTCAAACAATCAAATTAAAGAAATATCCGGTATTAACTATTTGGAAAAATTATTGCTTCTTGATTTGTCTGAAAACTGTTTGGAAAAGGTCAATATAGGTAAGATGAAGTGCAGATTTTGATTTTATGAGTCTAAGATTTTTTATGTTGAGGCATTCTTGAAGAAAGGTCAAGTACATTGTATAATGTTTTGTATAATGTATTTTTTTTGTATAATGTGTGGCGTCATGGTGTAGTGGTAGACGCTCTGCTTTCAGATTGAGAGGTCCAGGGTTCGAGTCCTGCTTTCGGCAGGTCGACGTTTAGTCCTTGAGAAAGGCTATTTACACACATTTCTTCGCCTCACTCATGCGTTAAACGAGTACCCGACTATAGGCAGTGAAAGATCTTGTCAGAATGCTAGAGTGATGCGCTTAACTTGCTGCTCCTCTGTGGGTTCAGAAAGTACTTTGGTTGGAAATGGCCTGTCGGGGAACCCATGTAAAGCGCTTAGTGGATAAGCGCTATATAAAAATGTTCTTTATTTATTTGTTTATTTATAACATTGAGAAACTGCTTTTAACTAATTACTAAATTGTGTACAGTATATGTGCAAAATGTAGTATCTGAGTGGTATAGATGTCTCATCATGGTCATTGGTCAAAGCTAAAAAAAAAAAGACCAATGATGTATGAAAAATAAAGAGACTTGTAATTATTTTATATTTTATCTTAATTTATGTGTAGTTGATGTTAAGAACTGAAGTTTATTGAGTATTTGATCTACCTTGTAAACCTAATATCAGTCTTTTTTTGCTCCGTGAAAGGGCTTCTTAATTCCATGTTACCATTTTATGATAAATAGAAATTTGGTCTTTATGTCCTTACTCTTTACCTAAGTGACATAGAATAACTTTCTTTTGTAATTATATTGACAAGTAGTAAGTTAAATTTTGCAGTATCTCTTCAATGACAGATATAGAGACAAGAATATATTAATTTAATATCTATATTTAAATAAATGTCTAATCTAATGAATGTCACCTGGAAATGAAAAGTTAAGTCAATTTCTTTTTTCACGTTAGTGTTTAAATGCATTCAGTTTATGAGGGCATGCCATTTCTTGTATAAAAAATTTTTATTTGCTCATTTTTTTTTCGCTCATGAACTATTGATAATGCTTTTCATTTTTATCAACAGAATGTATACCAAAGAGCATTATTATCTTGAATTTGACAGGAAATTCATCTCTCAAGGAAGCAGATTATAAGTACGGTTAGGCCAAAAATGCCAACTAATGTTTTTGAATATGGTTCTTAAGTGAGCCACGTCATAGATTTTGGTATCAACACATCTTGTCAAAACATTTTGTTACATGCAGCAACTTAAAACAAAACTGCATTTTTTTTGTTTACCAACTTATAAAGTCTTGATGTTGTGTAGAAATATCATGTCTTGTTTTACATCGAGCTACACAATTTTAAAATTGAAATATATGAAATGAATAAGATTTAGTCTCTGAAAGGCTCTCAGGCACTGTTCTTTATTTTTATTATGCTTTGTAGAGGACAAAATCTATGTATTATTCTGGTCTCTGTCATTTTGTGAAATCTTTTTTTTTGTTGATTATTCATTTTGGTTAAAGATTCAAGAAGAGAGAAAGTTTTCCTTAAATTAATGTGAAATTAAGTTCATGTAGTTCTTGTACAGTAGTATCCGGTTAAACGCACGGCACTTGGGGGACCCAAAAAGGGTGCGTTTAGGAGATGTGTGCATTTATGAAAAGTAGTAAAATTACTATTTATTTCCCTTTAGAGTACGATACATAATTATAATTATAAAACCAAGCTGTAATGCGCGGACAGTTGGTAGGATTAAGAAATACATGCACATCGTTTGAACGATCTTTATCTCTCTCTTTTTTTTTTGGGGGGGGGGGAGTGGGGGTCTGTTCTTTCTCTTTTCTCAGAACACGTAGTTGTTTCATTATTTCCAAAAGTGGGATAAATGAAATATCTTTTTAACAATCTCCGAGGCTTTAGGAATTCAAACTGGCTTGGAATTAGATCTAAAGAGATTGACAACAGGTGAATCACAAATAAATGTCTAGACTTCGTATTGCATGCTGTATAGGCCTGTGTGAAATGAAAGAAAGGCTTACTTCTAGTCTAGCAATTAGGCCCGTCCCCCTGCAACCAAAAGGGGGAAACAAAGGGGAAGGGGAGGCGTTACCGGGACCAGAAGAAAGCCAATCACACAATGCTACACAGGCCAAGGGCTAGCCTACAGTCCACCTGTCACTGTCACATAGTAGATTACAGTATGGGCACGCAAGGTGTTGGAAATTCGCATCATCTGATTTGTTCATCCACGCCCCACGGGTCTTTGTCCACCTTTTACCCTCTCTCTTCACACTCCTGCCCCCAACTCTTACCCTTCACACAAAATGCGTAGTTAGATAGATAGGCCTGCGTTTTAACAAAGAAGGTGTGAGTTTTTGTGGAGTGATGCTGGCCATTCCCTCGAAACGAGCTAGCTCGCTATCGCTCGCACCCAGTGGCCAGTGGTGCCTGGTTCACTTAAAAGGAAATTTTCCCTATTTCATAGGGTGCGTTTAGCTGATATGACGTGCGTTTAGGGTATACTGATTATAAAGAAATAAATCGGTCATAGCGATTTGGCGTTTAACCGTAGCGTGCATTTAACTGGAGTGCATTTAACCAGATACTACTGTAGTTAATTCATTTTCATAAATACAGTGGAATCCTAATAAAGTCAACACCTCGGGACTGAATCATTATCCATTTTCATGGGGGGGGGGGGGGGG
>BMAT01012045.1:159889-173546 GCA_019649035.1 Elysia marginata | reverse complement strand
TAGCTTTGACTTACATTTTTGCCGACAGATCTGTTTCGTCGACCGTTATGACGACTTTTGAGGAAGCCGCATCAACATACAACGCAGCACCCAAACGAAATGGACACACGAAATAACTGTCATTTGTGGGAAACAAAAGCACCGAAAAAACTGACAACGTAGCAACCACCACCTTAAATGAAACCACCGACAAAACAAGCCAGAAAAGAGCAACAAAAGGGGCAGGGCACACTTAAGGAAAAGACGAATCACATGGTTTAACCCTCCCTTTGACAAATTGGTCGCCACCAATATAGGAAAGAAATTCTTCACTCTCCTCAGCGCATGTTTCCCACATGACCACAAGTTGCACAAAATAATAAACAGAAACACCATAAAGCTGAGTTACAGCTGTATGACTATTGTGAAAAACATCATCACATGCCACAACAAAGCCATACTGAAAAGCAAAGAAAATCAAAATACCACAGAAAAACTATGCAACTGCCGAATAAAAAACGAAAATGTAGGCAAATGCCTACAGAAATGCGTTGTGTATCAGGCAACAATAAAGCAAAAAACCCAGAACAAGTAGACACGTACATAGGAATAACGGATAACAATTTTAAGACTAGATACAATCAGCACAAGTCAAGCTTCAGATTATCACACAGAAAATTCGACACAGCACTTAGCGAACGAATATGGAACCTAAAGGAAAACAAAAAGGAATTTGCCCTATCATGGAAAAAAATAGAAAAATCTAACGCCTTCTCAACGTCAACAAAAAATGCATTCTCTGTCTACTAGAAAAATATTACATCATTAAAAAAAACCAAGCCTAAACAAAAGAAAAGAACTGCAAGGGACTTGCATGCATCGCTGCTCTCACACGCCTGTGCACCGCACAGTCAACACAAGGGGAAGCAGACTAACGACCCAGAAGAAACAGACAGCTGCCTTGAAAAGTCGTCCTAACGGTTGACGAAACAGATCTGTCGACAAAAATGTAAGTTAAAGCTAGATTCTACATACAAACATAGATAGATAGATAGATATAGATAATTGTTATATTTACTTAAATTTTGTGCCGTGCCATGACTTATAAGTTTCAGACATCTCTAGCAGATCTCTATATTTTCCGTTGCCTTTGAATCCTCTTTTTAACCAAGTGTTTCTTTTTTTTTTGCCACTGACCTGTGTATGAAATGTAGATTCATTCACAAAACATTGGGATGAAACTTGTCCAGAAGTCAACACTTCTCGTGTCGCCTTCGTGTCGTTTAAGTTCATTTGACCATAGCTCTTGAGTAGGTCTAAGTCGTCTTCCAATGAAACCATTAGAGAAGTCGCAGTCCTTTCAAAACTCTCAGAGACGTTTTCCAGAGCTTTCCTCTGCTCGTGGTAAAACGTTTGTCGCATTTCATTTAGACTGTCCAATATGTCAGTTTTTGCCTCTGACCGAAACTCCATGAGTTTTCTTGACACCTTGAAATCGAGTTCCATCAACTTATTTAGGTTGCTGTTATTGTCGATTTGATTTTTAAGTCTGTTTTCGAAAATATCTAATTTGCTGTTGAGGCGATACTCAAAAGTGTCACTTTTAGCGGTGATATCTCTCTGAAGTTGAGATATTTTGTCTTCTATTCTTTTTTCTAGACCGTTCATCGACTGAGTAAGCTGCTCTACCAGAGTGAGAACATGTAGTGACATCATTGGTGTCAAACCTTTATCATAAACCTTGGATCCATTTTGACTTTGCTGCTGCACCAAGTTGGTTGTGCTCACCATTTCTCTGCCATGAGAGTCCAGGCCATGTACTGTAACAGTAAACTCCTCTTGGCAATCTTCTTGCTTGGCAAGTTCAACTCGCAACGACGCTCCGACGGGCTTCAAGACGCCGTCAATTTTCCTACCATTGGAGACTCTCGTTAACAGTGGAGTTCTAGATGTCAATGACCCAAGAAGCACTCCATTTTTGTTGTTAGCATTGACAGAGATATCCAAACCTTTTTTAAACACAGACATGCTTTTGATGCTGTTGAAATTAACCTTAGAATTATTCTGGTCTTGGTCTAGCGTAGAAGAGTTGGAGCCGTTGATCTCCTCCTCACATGTGAGGACACCACAGATGCTTCGTGTTCCCCCGACTCTTAGGTTTTCTCGATTAAACTTAAAATCTAAACCTGAGGTAGAAGAAAAAAAAATAGCATCTGAATCTTAGTGTAACAGCTTTAATGACGAGAAGAAAGTTGTCAGACGAGAAGGAAAACCTTCTATTATCTTCAGATTTCTGTTTTGGCTGTTTTGAAGAAAATTTTTTTTTAATTTCAAATTTTTACCAGTGTTACTTAACTCTACACAAGCAGCTTTTACAAACAGTATAAACGCATAATGAAATTTATTCCAGATTCATTGACCTAAAAATCTACACATACAACATTCCACATTTTGCCTTCTTGTGGGTTATCCAGCTTTAATAGAGTTTTTAATAAATGATGTGTATGAAACAAAATTAGGTAAATTGACTGCTCCGTAGTTGATATTTGACACGAATTAGAAACTTGTTTAAAAAGTAGAATCGGCAGAATGGACTAGGTAATGACCCGTTTTCAAACGGTGAAAATGAACTAAAATCAACAAACACATCAACATTTGAAAGGGTTTGTAATACGACCTCAGTAAGGTTTTTTCCATTTGGTGAGTACATAATTATACAGCTTTCTATGAGTTTATCTACAAGTATCTGAAACACATCATTTACAACTCCTTGCCTCTCTTTCTCTTTCTCCTGGCCTTCAGACTATATCTTTTTCCCTCCCACTCTTTACCCTGTCAAACTCTTAGGACGAGATAAACAACCTGTTTAAAATATAAAATAACATTTCCTCCACCCCTTCATTTCCTCCTTTTCTGTATTTTTTTTTATATATTCTGGTTTTCTCTCTTATATATATATTTTAAATCATTCATATCATTTGCGCTATGTCGTTTTAACATCCCTCCTCTCTCTATCTCTCTTCACTGAGTTTTTCTTTCTAGGGATGTCAAAGCGTCAATTTCTTTAAATCTTCAGGCTCAAAATTTCAAGCCAGAAACTTTAAAAACATTTTTATTGAACAACTCTTCCAGCTTTTCTCTCTTCTCTCCTCCTTGTTTATCTATTTTTTTTTCAAGTTACCCCCCCCCCTTCCAAATCACTCTGAAAATGATAATAACATACTATTTTTATGTATACAAATTTCTTTTTTTAGAGTAAATTATCTTTATCTTCATTTCTATATCTGCTTCCTGTCTTTTATTTCTAAATTATCTATGCGCTTAGAAACTAATAAGTAAATTTCTTCTCTCACATCAGTGCGAACATCTCTTACGAATAAGATAATTATTGTGATCTGTAAAGGCTTCAATGAGAAGTGCTTTCCATTTTATACATAATAATATGCTGTTTAATATAGGTTCATTGGTAATGTTCCCATTAGAAGGGCTTGCGCTCACCTTATGAAGAATCCAGGTTTGAAAGACCAACTACATCTTTTAATAGGTGCTTGCGTATCAGTTTCCGATGCTCTTCCTCCCCAGTTATTAATTGTTCAGCCCAACTAAGGTAGTGCTGCTTTTCTTTTAAATTTACCATTATTTAATCCCCCTGAGGCAAAATGACTGGACTTTACACATGGCCTTACTTTTTCGAAGACCTACTACTACTACTATCACTACTACTATTACTTTTACTACTACTACTACTACTACTACTACTACTACTACTAGTTACTACTACTACTACTACTACTACTACTAATAATAATAATAATAATAATAATAATAATAATAATAATAGTAATAATAACAAAGTATTACTTTTTAACATTATTATAAGTGTTATTTTTCTTATTTAAATACCACTTTTGCTTTAGTTGTTTTCGCTGTAGGTATTTAAACTTATATAATTTTTTAAAGTTCGACCGTATCCGTTACCGTTGCATGTCATAAAACAGATAAAAAAGAGGAAACACACAATTTGCTTCATTTCCAAGCAGGTAATATTTGTACGAGTAACGCGGCTGGTTGCAACACGACTGTGTAAAACGAATGAAGGGTTAGAGATATCTGCTCTTGGTCTTATAAAACATGATGCTCCAGAAGTCTCCAAATAGCTCATGTCGAATGGACACTTCACAACCCAGAACAAACTAGATCTAGATCAAGATAAAGCTTTATGGATGCTTTAAAGACATGGATGCGCGAGATTTCATCTTGGTGTTGATATAAATTCTGAAAATTATCGCTGGCAACCGTCGCTTCACAGATAAACAAGAGTGATGGAAGCGTAAAGCTTATAGGAACTTTCATTTTAACACTTGAAGAATAATCCTGTTTTGTGTTTATTATGCAAACTTAGCTACGCAGTGTTTACCAAACAAAAATATAGCATGTTACGAAAACAATCTTCAGATAACGACATAAGTCAAATCGGTTGTTATCGGCCATCTCTGAGTGTCTTGTTGTGCAGACGTGAGAAAATTTTCCCATTTAAACTCATAGCAACTCGAAAAACAAGTGTATTTTTCCTTTATGGTTTACAGCTGACGGAGTATTTTTGTGTCAGTTCTATCTGAAACCCAAACAAAAAAAGTTTACGCAATTTGTATTTGTCGGCATCTGATATTCTGAGTGAGCAAAGCGCGAAGAAATGTTCTCTAGAGCAACTGCGCAAATTCTTGCAATTTTGTTCATTTATTAAATCTCTGGTAAGTTTTGACTTGTCATAAGAAATAGCTCTTATTTCTATTTGTGGAATAATATTGTTTAAAAAAAAAGTTGGGCCGCATTGTGAAGCGAAATTGGCCTATAAAAAGCAAAGAAGGTATATTTCCTTCTCAAATCCTTTGTTTAGATTTAAGTTTTCAATGCCAACGGAGAATTGCGATTGTTGTTTTATGTTTGCAAAAGATGATTTAAGTTTCCCAGCTAATTTTCATTGGCTTGTAAAAAACTAAAGAAAAGTGGAATAAAGAACGACTTATGGGTTGGGAATCACATTTTTCTACATTAAACTTAAAGAAGGTTAAGTAAACTAGTAGGATCACTCATTGGAGACAAAGAAGATGTTTAGAGAAGAAAGCAACTGTCCACCGAAAAACATCTTTCATTGCACATCCTCGAAAGCCGGTGGCGCCTTTTCGGACATATCTTAAGAGGAGAGAAATTCCATTCAATAAATCTATGGAGGCATACTTTGTTTGCAAAGGCGGGAAGTTTCTAGGAAGGCCAATAACAACACTACCGAACGTCCTCAACAAGGATCTCTCTCGCTTACCAACAGGCGAACTTAGGCTAAAGACCAACGAAGATCTTGACCACCTGAGATCAGTTGCACAAGACAGACAACAGTGGAAAGGGCTCACCACGAAAATCCGAGAAGCAGCCGAGGCGTTCAGGTCGGAGGACTAGGACGCGGAAGGCGATAGGTCAGGTAGGGCAAGTAAACTAGTAAGAAAGCTTTCAGGAAAGAATAACAGCTGCTCAGATTTTGTGAGTGAGTAATGTTAAAACGAGTAAAAAGTTGTAATTAGTTCTGACATATTCAATCTCGCGTCGATTTTTTTAAAACAAAAAAAAAACCTCAAAGCACTTAGTTGTAGGGAACCGGTATTGGGCGTGTCGCTGCTTTTGCTCATCTCAAGTCTCAGTATTGTCGTGCTTTTGGCAAGAATTTGTTCCATCCAAATTAGAGTGAAACTTTTATCTTTGCAACGTGGTTATTTCTAGAGTAGGACAAATGGCTCAAATCTGTTGTGAGAAATATTCATGATCTCTTTACTGATGTTGTGTGTTGTGCCTTTTGTAGTTACTTTTTTGGACTTGATCTTGCTCATAACGCTGAAAATCATGTCTGCAAGTAAAAAAAAGAGCGTTTTTATATAGCGCCTAATCCACTAATGGGCTCCCAGCGCTTTACATGAGTTCCCCGACGAGCCAACACCAACCAAATTACCTTCTGAACTCACAGAGAAGCAGCTTTTAAAGTGCATCACTCTAGCACACTGACAAGATCTTTCACTGCCTATAGCCGGGTACTCCTTCAACGCATGAGTGCGGCGAAGAAATTTGTGTAAATAGCCTTTCTCAAGGACTAAACGTCGACCTGCCGAAAGCAGGACTCGAACCTCAGACCTCTCGGTCCGAAAGCGGAGCGTCTACCACTAGACCACGACGCCACGCATGCAATTCTCAGGAAAAAAAATCAAAACAAGAAAATATGATCTTGAAGAAAGACGATTCTAGGTACAGTTTCATAACTCTTATCTGAAGATTTTAAGAAATGAGTGTTGAGTAAAGAGGCCGTTATAATTCACACGGTAGAAAATGTTTAATGTTGGCGTACTAGTAATAAACAGGATATTACAAGTTGGTGTATCCTTGTTGTTATTACTGTGTAAAATGTAATGGAAAGATTATTAAACGGGTTCAATGTAACCAGGTTTTAGTCTTTAAAAAGCAGTTTTAGTAGCTCGCATCAACACAGAAAAGCAGTAAACAATGACATTTTTGCTAAATTTCGTTTTACTAATGAAGAAAACTTTTAATTCGTTAGATTTGTTTGCACATTTTTTATCTTTATAAACGTCTGCTTAAGATAGATAACAATGGCGCTTCAAACACTTTTGGATATTTACACATACTAAGCACGACTAGGAGTTTGTTTAGATTTGATATTGAAGAATCACAAATTCAGTAGATTTTTACGCGCACTTCAAGAGGATAGCTGCTTGCCATTAACAAGGGCGAAAGAATCGATTGATGAACGAACCTTGTCGTATTAATGCTGTGGTTCCCAAAATTTATGGAGTCTATTTACAGTAAATTGTTTTGTGTTATTTATGTTTGCAATGACAATCTTCTGATTTACTGGATCATTGCAATATGTTCTTGGATTGTTTCACAAGTATTAAATTTAGAAGTTTTTTTAATAATTACTTAAGATAGCGATATTTAGGGGTCAAGGTCTAATTTGAAACTACAGAAAAGAAATGAGAAAACCTTTAAATTGAATATTCAATACAGTCCAAGGAAGTGTTTCATCAATTGTTAACACTTTGTTTAAAATTTATCAAACCAACAAAAAAGCTAGGTTTTTTTTATTTAAAAAGCTGATTGTTGCAGCGTCAGCTGTGATAAAGTCTGTATAATTGTAACGTTTCAAGAGGTCTTTTTATGGATGGTGAGAGCCAGCTTTATGTGAAGTCTTATGTAATGTAAAAGTGCGGACTAGAATCTTCTTTTTGTTAAGTGACTTTAAAAATTTAAACTCGATATCTTTTTTGAAAAACTGGGCTTGAGTGTACTTGCCCCTATGTCAGAGTGCCACGCTATCTAATTTAAGAGAATTAGGTACCTTACTGTTTGGAAACCCTAGTTGGAGCTGTTCAAGTTATTCTATGTTTTTGTGTCTTGTAAGATGATGCGTATTTTCTTATGAATGAAAGCAGTGAATTTTATCATTCACCTACATTGACTATGATAACAATCCTATTCTCCTGGTAAGAATAACAGCTATTGAAAGAAAACTTTACACTCAATTTCTTTTGTATTCTTCCTCTTTACCAATTGAGTGGGGCAATTAAATGGACAATTATTTTCCTTGCCGAATACCTTTTTGAGAGAAAAAAAACAACTTTGGTAAATTTTTCCCCTGTATCGTTTAGCCACGGGGTACTGAACCGTTATCTTGTTCTAAAGTTTGTCTCAGTAAATACATGTACACTATTCATAATAAAATGCAAATATTACTGTCTTGTTAAACCGTTTTGTAACATTACAAAATCTTAACTGTTTTGTTCGCCTTTTGTTACTTGTGTTCGTTCAATGTCATTGTTTGTGACAATATCTTAGACGTTTTTTTTTAAACTAATTCCCAACTACACTGCGTGTTCAGTTTCCTCAACGTACTATTATGTAGTTGTCGAAAAATACTGCTTTCAACCTAAAAAAGCCTTGAGATGAACAGTGTAATGTACTATTGAAAATTCGGCTATAAAATAACGATAAACAATAAAAGAAAGTACATTACTGAAGGTGATCTCATAATCAGTGTGTTCAAAAGTGAACGAAAGATGTCATAATTTTGAATTACATGTTTAAAAAAAATTTTGATGGGTTTGCTTCGGGGCCAGTGTTGGGAGTGTGGCTAATGAGATGGGTTTAACTTAGATGTATGTTTTCTCTACAAGTTTTTTTTTCCCGCTCTGGTATGATTTCTTTTAAAACTTACAAAATGAAAATACTGCGCCTTCATTTTTTTTAAACGTTTCACTCGAGCAGTGCAAATGAGTCAGATTCTGGAAATTTCAACTTAAGAAAACGTCTTTTATAGATGAACTGCTCTGTTACTCTGTACTTTTTTAGAAGAGATTTGAAGAATAATTTTTTTTTCAGTTGAAAAAGCTGCCCGCGGTCGCGTTAGTAAGGTGGCCATCATGCAGAGTATAAAAATATTTTTTTTTAATTAGAGGGATTCTTAGAAAAGTGGTCGTCTTCACTGATAGTCTCCCTAGACAGGTGATCGGCAATGCAGGTTTGAATATATACAGTAGCCTATTTAAAATCAAAAGGAGCTGTAACTTGTGATCCGGCGGTCGAAGTTTCGATTCCCAACCACGACGCATGTTATTACTGCCTTAGGAAAGTAATTTATCCACACTTTCCTCAGTCCACCCACCTGTTAAATGGGTACATGGCTAAAGTGGCTATAGATAGTTCTTGAACTTTGTAGAATGTTACTAGTATTTGAGCATGCTCTGAAATATGAGTTGAATTTGCTTTGGTGTATTGGCCTGCTGGTGGCAATATGTTATGTCTTGAGACTGTCTTCGGCGATGGAGGACTGTAATCCATATTTTTTTAACCTCTCACAAAGTGCTGACGATTTCAACTATTCCATATGTTTGAAAGGTTAGACAAAATGCACTCATCAAAAGATCAACGCCATGTAATGTGAAAATGGCGGCAACTGAGCTATTGGCACTGTTGTAGACTGTATCGTTTCTTAGCAGCGGACAAAGTTGAAATTAATTCTTCTACTTAAATGAATTGAGTCATGGATAATGACGCTTTGTCACAACTGTGGGAAACTTTCTCTCTAAGATGGTAAAATGTATTGGGCACACCTACAGTCTGGCTGGATTTGTTTATTTTACTCAGACGAAGGTAGTTTCGATATTAGTTAAAGACGTCTCAAATTCTATATAGAGTAGCTTGCGATAACAGTGATGGTGTTGTAACAATGGTTCAAAGAACCCTCAGAAAACTGTGAAAACGTAAAACCATACAAAGATACTGGATGCACCATCAAGTTTTTCAACCAAAAATTCGCAAAATGAATTCAACATTGATAAAGACGAATCTCTGTATATAAAAAAAAAACGATTTTCAAAATCAAATATTTACTAGATTGACAAACACACACATTTACAAAATGGCATTGACAGCAAATGAAAGATCTAAACTGTGAGTATCAGGAAAAAGTAAAAAACAACTTTATTTACAGATGTTACTTTATGAAAGCAAAATCATGAGGGGAATTTTCATATGGTTCACCTACAGTTTTTCAAGACAACTTGTTGATGGAATGATAGATCAGATTGTAGATTGTTTGATGAAAATACATGATGACTGTACAGGTAACTCTTTTAACACTACAGGTAAAGTCACTTTGAGCAGTGATAGAGATTTTTGGTAATGCCTTCATGATACTTGATAGCTCCTCAGTTCAGGTTTGATAAATATTTTTTTTATTTGAAGAAACCATTAAACAAAGGAAATAAATCCAAATAAAATGAAATATGAGAGGCAGCTAGGGCAAATTTTAGGCACAGGACAGATTTTTTTTACCGGTATAGCGTGTTGAACTTTTATAAAGTACCATTATATTTATATTGTTCCACTTAAAATATTGAAAATGAAAATTACATGTTATGACGTACTACTTTAGCCTTCTTACCTTTACAAATTGGATCTACATATGTAAGCAAAAAATATTATGGTAACTAACTTATCTGTTCTGTAGCATAACACTGTTTGGTCATGTTAAACATGAAACTGTAATTACTAACTTAGCATTCAAGGGCCACAGACTTAAACAGGGCAACTAAATTATGTCACAACCCTGTTTTAAATATCAGGTTTTGCACCAACAGTGTTCTTTGAACGAGATGGGAGCTTGCTTGAAAGAAAAATTGCCATTAACATGGAATCAAAATACATGAGGTAGTTTTGAAACGAGAATGTAAAGTGAAATAGGACAAAAAAAGACAAGGAAAAAAATGACATTAACTGGCAAATCAAACCACGACAGAAATCAAACCACAGCGCAAGAAAAATGAAATTATGATCAGGGAATATCAAACATATCTGTCTCTCCTAGCATGGCATCCTTATCTAATGGTATTATTGTCTAGATAAGACAAATCTGTTCTGCTCAGTAACATGAAGTCAATGTTATCACAACAAGGTCATTGGCGCTTCAAAATTTTGACGTAAAAAAAAAGAAAGTGTCTTAAAAAAGAAAAGAAGGCAGAAACAGTATGGCAAGGCAAATTCTCAAAATATGGTATCTTGAATCCAGCCAAATGAGCCAGATGTGGCAATCCACGTAACAGAGCATTGATATTTTAAACAATGAATTAATCGGACTTGTGATCCAGCCGTCATGGGTTCAATTCTCAACCACGATGCATGTTGTAACTGCCTTAGGAAAGTAATTCATCTCAACTTTCCTCAGTCCACCCACCTGTAAAATGTGTACCTATCTAAAGGAAGTCCTTCAAATTTGTAGAATGTTAGTATTTGAGCGCCTAACAGGCAGCCATACTGTAATGCTCTAAAATATGAGTTATATTTTGTTTGGTGTTTATAGACCTTCTGGGGTTTTTTATATGTCAAGTCATGAGATTGCCTTCCTCAGTGGAGGACTGTAACCATATTTATTATTTACTGTTATGAAATATTAAGATTAGGAGGAATAAATATACTTTTAAAAGGTGTAACGCCAAATTAAAACCACCGAAATCTGACTCATTTGGAGTGATTGTAGGACATTATACACACACAGAGAAGTGGAGACACATAAAGATACAGAAAGATGTAGAAAAAGTAGGATGGGACTTGGTACTTTAACATCCCCTAAACTTGCTTCAGGGCAAACTCATATGGAGAGATGGGACTTGCCACATCCTGCATTCAGACACATCAACACGCTCGCATCAGTTGACAGTTGGTAAGTTTGCCTCTAACTGATGAAATATTACAACCCTGTGACATAAATTGCCATATCACGCATGTCATCAACATAACAGTTGCAATAACAATGAATAAATAAGTATAACATGGAAGATGGATATATCCAAAATTGATTCAAGTTAAATTAGAAAGGCATGAGAAATGACTGGTAGGCCCTACTGCAAATGACATTTGTGTGAGCTGGTAGAACATACTGTTCAATCCATTTCGAGTCAGCAACTTTCAGGGAAAATATTTCTCAAAGTCAAAGTCAATTTTCTTTCAGCAGTCCCTTTTTGTATTTCTTTTCATCTCTTGGTTTGGCAACGTAAACTCTTTCTTAGAGTCGAAAATTTTCACAGGTCTCGTTGTGTAGACTTTACTAGGATTTCTACAGTACATCCAAAAACTTTACCAGCCACAACAGCAACAACATAAAAACTATGTAGACACCTATTGGATGACCAGACGGCATAATGCTGATGATAATGGTAAGCAGGATAACGAAATTCGTAATGCTAATGGTTCTTCATGAACAAACAAATGAGGCTGAGATATACGGTGACAAGGCTAATGGTGATGATCAAAGATCGTAATCACAGTAGGAAGAAACAAAGCTTGTTCCTTTTTCATAATGAATTTTTCCTTTACATCAACAACATAATAACAAACCAAAAAGTATAAAATTGGACAAAATTTTTATAATACTAAGTGATAACATTGACATAGAGGAGATACGATTGCACCATGTAAAACAGGAAGTGCAAATCAAATAACATTTCTGAGGGAAAATATGCTAAGCGCTAAGAAAACTTTTAAAAATTAATGCAACAGTCTGGCAATAAACCCAATATCTGGACTGCTACATGAAATTCTGTGCTGTGTGCAAAGAAAATTTTCAAACACGGATAGGCGGATAGGGTCTGTTTAGATCTACACCTAACATTTGAAGAGGACATGTAGAAATAAGAGAATAGATCTAAATCTAGATCTAGACTTTTCATAAACAAGTAGAAAACTTGGTTTATCAGGCATGTACAGCATACTTACACAATGAATTGGACCAGTGGGGCAGCCGCATTTGCAGTGTGCATACATTGCAAAGTCAAAGGGTTAAAAATCTAAACTCTAAACATTAGCACAAACAATACAAGTAGGCCCATCATCTGATTCCTCATGGGGCCCTGTTCTCGCAGAGACGAAAAGACAATCGGTGGATACGTCAATCAATTATAACCCTGATACTTTGGTTGTGATAAAGTCCACAAATTTCTTTGCAATAAATTAAGTTGTAATTTTAACACATCCTTCTTAAAAGGCAAAGATAGAGGAATGTATATACCTAGTTTTTAAACTGTTGGTGAAAAAAAACCACCTGAGATTCTCTTTTACGACTCTTTCAAAATTCAAACTTCAACTGCAAAGGATGTAAGATATCAACAGATGAATGGATGTAAGATATCAACAGATGAATACTATTCAAGTAATTGATGATAGGACTATAACTTATTATATATAAGGCAAAAGATTTTTGTTAATATTCACATTATGTCCTGAATCCAGGTCAATGAGTTGGGTGTCACAATTTTCACCTTTTAAGAATATGCTGTTTCAAACAAGATGTTTTTCAGATGTCAACAATTTCATAAATAAGATATCAATGTTTTATGAAAAGATATTAAAATTTTAAAAAAATTTATAATATACACAAAAAGGACAAAAATCAAACCTAAAAATGGTGCTTTTCTTGTCCGACTTCCGACTCATTCACCATGGATGTGAGACATGTTAATGCATTTAAAAACATAAACAAAAGAAAGGCAGTTTACTACAAATAACATCCGCTTTTTAATCCAGGTTTTGAAAACAAAAACCAAATACAGAAAAAAATTTTGATATTTCAAAGCCATGAATGAACCTATTTAACACATTCTCTGGAGCTAGAGAAGAAAACACCATAAACTATACAGAAAAATATTGGCATTCTATTTAGCAGGACCTTGTTTTACCAGACTAGTTGTTTCTCTTATGCCATCATTCTTGATTGTCTCAATCCAATACTCCATCAAGGATAAAAATTGTTCTTTTTCGTGCTGAAAAATCTTCGTTCAATATACAATGTCAGCAAGGACCACACCAAAAGCAACAACTCTTGAACAAAAATTCCCATACATTTCAAAAAGAACAACATACCATACTCTTTGTTGGCGATTCTAAACAAATTCAGTTGAAAAAACAATATTACCACTAAACAGTAAAGAACCACGGAAAACATTGTCAAATGATTTTCTATAAAAAAGGAAATGGAAAAAATAGAAAACTTAACCATACCAACACACACACCATAATTATACTGAAAAAGACAATCAGAAAATTTCTTAAGTAGAATAACAAGAGG
>BMAT01012045.1:97742-117100 GCA_019649035.1 Elysia marginata | reverse complement strand
GTCTCTCTCTCTCTCTCTCTCTCTCTCTCTCTCTCTCTCGCTTACTCCCTCTCAGCTTCATCCTCTCCATCTCACTTACCCATTATGTCCCCTTCTTTCTCTCTCCTTTTTCCTGACAATCTGGTCTATACATGACAGCCTTCAGTACTCCCTCATCAATTGCTCTGAACAGTGACGTCAGACTTCCTCTTAACCCGGGACAACATGACATGGAAAGCTTTAATTGTAGGCCTACGGTATTTTCATTTTTCTTTTCAAACTAAGAACCTTAAAGGTTTGGTTTTACGCCAGTTTAATTTTATCTTCGATCAAACAACAGCCTTGTCACAAAGTGTTAATAAAAAGTGCTCTACGCTGGAGAGGGAGGTGCGCATTGGGTTTTATGCCTCGGTATTTAAAAGATTTTCTTTTAAATTTTTATTATGCTCTTTAATCAGACAAAAAACAACAAAGGTTTTGAGGAAAAACGTGACAAAGCAGTTCTACCCTCTCGTAAGAAAAATTCATTTAAACCATTTGCCGAAGTGATTGTTTGTGATGAAAAAGTAGGAGGAGAAGAAGCAGTATCAGAAGTAGTAGAAGTGGAAGGTAGTAATAGTATCAGTAGTAAAAGCGTTAGCAGCATCAGCAGCAGTAGTACTAGTAGTAGTGCTAGTAGTAGTACTAGTACATGTACTAGTAATAGCAAAAGCAGTAGTAGTAGTTTCAGTAGTAGAAGTAGTAGTAGTAGTAGTAGTGGTAGTAGTAGTAGTAGTTATAGTGGTAGTACTAGTAGTTCTAGAAACAATGAATGATAGTAATAAAAATGATAATAATGATAATAACAAAAATAATTTAAAAAAAAAAAATAATGATAATAATAAGAATTTGGATAATAATAATAATAATAATAATAATAATAATAATAATAATACAAATGTTCCTGTAAGACTTTGTTCCACTGAAAACATACTTTCATTCAAAACACTACGACAAAGAAAAAAAGCCGAGTTTCTGAGGGGTTACCTCTGGAACCAATGTACCTTGGGGAACAACCTAAAACTAACACTTCGGCACAAGCGGAAACGAGGCCGTGAGGAGGAAAAAAAGTGCGGTGGCACTGAAGAGATATAGGTCTACACAATGATGAAATGTAAGATCAATGAGGCAATAGGAACTAAATTTTATCCGTCTGGCAGGTGCATTTCTCTCCTCCTCCTCCTCCTCTTCCTCCTCCTCCTCCTCCTCCTTCTAATAAAATTGCTTACGTATGTATGCAACACTGCTTGTATTATCAATGTCTGCATCTGAATTCCTTTTTTACATAACTGTTTAATGGCGTTGCTCAAGGAAGACAAACTACATGTAACTAACGAGTGCAAGGGCGCACGTCCTGCTAAACGAATACCGGCAATCAAATAATGGATAACCTACTCTAGTGACCCGAGCTAAGTTGGCTGGAGTAAGAACATTAACCAGTGCAAGAACTTCTTGGTTGACTAGCTAAGTAAAATTTACTGGCCTGTCGGTTAAGAGGCATAAGAAGAGAAGTCGTTGCGATCCGAAGAAAAAGTGGAAGAAGAAGAAGAAGAAGAAGAAGAAGAAGAAGAAGAAGAAGAAGAAGAAGAAGAAAAAGAAGAAGTATATATTACATTCATAAAAATACTGCCACCACCGACGACGAGGACGATGAAGACGACGACGATGATGATGGCGAAAATGATGATGCTGATGCTGATGCTGATGATGATGCTGATGATGGTGATGATGATGATGACGATGATGATGACGATGATAATGATGATGATGATGATGATGATGATGCTGACGACGATGACGGCGATGGTGATGATGATGATGATATGAAGACGATGACGACGATGACGGCGATGGTGATGATGATGATGATATGAAGACGATGATGACGATGACGGCGATGGTGATGATGATGAATTTATTTAACGCTTGATATCCATAAACGCAGAGTTTAACGAATCATTTATTATTCGGTATAAAATACATACTCGATAGAACTGAAAAGGCACAAGGCAATATTGTGCTTGAAAAACCACTTTCAAAGAAAAACAAAGGTTCACAAGAGTAGGCACGGGGAGATTTGGGAGTTACAGCATGATTTATACAAATGGTTCACATAAGTGGCGAGAGTAACTAGATCGAAGTGTCTTTTTGTACCACAGAATGTGGGAGGTAGGGTGCAGGAGGAAAATCACTCTCTAGACCCGTGCTACAGTTGAATAATAATAATAATAATAATAATAATAATAATAATAATATCTAAATTTATATAGCGCTTTTTACAATAAATTTAAGTCTCAAAGCGCTTGACAAAATAAAAGCAACACAGTTTCTTTCATACAAGTTTTCAAAAACATGGATAACGTGGACAATTGGAAAATGAAGGGAAAAAAAATACAAGATATATCAAATACAAAGATAGATATATCAAATACAAGAAAACATGGACAAGAAAAATTGTAAATTTAGGGTTCCTAATAAATTTCTTATAACGGTTCAGTTTTTAAATAAGTATGTCTTCAGAACTGATTTAAATCTAGATAATGATTCAGACTGTTGGACTGATAATGGTAGACGGTTCCAAACATCTGGGCCCTGGAAAGTAAAAGCTCTGTCCCGGTAGGTTTTCAATTTTGTTCTAGGTTTGGCTAACAAATTCTTCTTTTCTGATCTTAAAGTCCTTGTAGGAGTGTAAGGTGTAAACATAGTACTCAAATAGGCCTACCACACGGAATTTTTAATTGTATACAGGTGGGGCATACAACAAAGGAACTAAGCTGCAGGGGCCTCGTTGATTATTTATGCTTCTGGAACTGGGAGAAAGTAAGTCATTAAAAAGTACGAAAACCTCGGTGGAAAGTCTTCCTCGTGCTCTTTCCCCTGACAAAACTAGTCTTCTCCAATTACATCCATGATCGATATTAGTACCGAAGTCGGAACAAGTCTCGGTTTTCATTAGACAGAAATCCTAGAGCCTAGGGACGCACCTAGGATAATTAGAGCTCTCTTACACTCCAACAAAATGGAACATATCCGTGTTTATAATATATCTAAGCATAACATCCATATGGTTGTGCTTTTAATATATCAAGTATGAGAGCTACTTGCACTCAATATCTCTCCTTCTTTGTTAATGTATCTCTCTATTAATATAACAGGAAAGGACAGTAAACATAATATAACTTTGTATACATAGATTTATAATATAAACACTTTTCATCAAAATACAGTCATATTCTCATTCTCTCTACCGAGTTGGAAAAAAATTGAAGCATTATAAAATATGTACTTGTAGTAAAAGCGATTTCCTATCATTATCAAGCCTATTTTTTATTTCTTTGGCAGGGTAATTTCGGCTGTCCAATTTTGGAGGTATTGGTCTGCGTTTTTTTTTTTTTTTTTTTTTTTTTTTTTTGTTATATTACCACTTAGCTGTGTGTTTTCAGGGGCGATATTGGAGGTGAAAAGTTCTAATAATCCCAAGGTTTAAAGAGATTTTAATATATATATACAAAATATTTATAAAATATAATGATATCCTGAGTCGTTATCGTGTTTTTTAATAGTGCATTTAAGAGACGGTGTGGTAGTGTATTTTTATTTCCTAATACTGCTGGCTATTCTTCTACTGGTAGTGGTAAGCCTACTTCTAGTGTTACGTTAGTACCGTGCAAGAGTTACCTCAAAGATACTGCGAGGAATTGATTTCAAGATAATAAAATTTCATAAAAGCTTACTTAGCAAAATACATAAAAACTAGCAACGCTTTTTAAACATTCATTGCTTTAAAGTAATAGTATCATTTCAGATGGTTTTCATTAAGAATACAGAAGAGCATAAATACGACTACTTTTTATCGATTCTAAGTTAAACAATTATGCACATTATAAATTTCTATAATGATGCATTAGAACGAGAGAACGTTGCTAAACTATGTCTTATCTAACTTGACTTATAATATTAGAGTCCTTGCGCCACCACGACGATAACGTATGACGTAATAACACCAATATTACAGCAGGCGATTGGCTAACTGGCGATCAGTGCGTCTATCACTGAGCAAGCCCGAGGCGCATATACTTTCTTTTTGTAATTTCAATCGTAGTTAAGCCTAAGTATAGGATATTTAAAGTAATCTGTCCTTTCTACCGATTTTGTCATGATGGCTGATACTTCTTTGATAGGGGCTTATGAATGAATTATTTACCATGTACAGTTAAGAGGTTTCCAGCAAAGGCACGAAAAGTATTACTGGGGATGTGATAAACAACATCAGTTACCTTTCTTTTTAAGCTAAAAGACTATAAAGGTTTCTTGGGACTTTTCCACATTTTTTTTCTGATTTAGTTTACTAGGATTGGAAAAAAAAAAACGACGTCCCAAAATCAGAAGCGAGATGTGAACTTTTTGGGCGGGGGCTAAAAAGGCTTTTAGAAGTAAATAAAATGTTCAAGGGTAAAAATTTAATTAATAGTCGCAAAAGGTTATAAGATGAAGCATATAACCTCTAGACAAATGTGAAGGTAATATTCACGTATACATCCTCGTTGTATGGACGCAAATTACTTTTGTTTGTTTGCCTTTAATACAATCTATGTTTGCCATTTATACAATCAAGAAAAGATGCAGTTTACATGCAAATTTTGCCAATAGCTTTATCTCCTGAGCATCCAAATTCATCTCTATTTTCTGTTTTTGGCACATCACTGCACACACTCACACCCACACACACGCGCGCGCGCATTCACGTTTACCGCAATACAAAAGAATCTTTGTAAACCAATCATAATTATCTTTTTCCATTTTTCATACTCAGTTGACCCTATGTCGATGGTGGTTTGATGCTAAAAATTTAATGCTAGTAACAGTAGCATACTCAGTTGACCCTATGTCGATGGTGGTTTGATGCTAAAAATTTAATGCTAGTAACAGTAGCACGGTCGACTACATGTGATTCCTGCACTATCAATTTTATAATTCGTGCATTATCTCTACTTAAGTGCCAAATGGAATATCGGAGTATACTAAACAATAGTATGTGAGTCATTTGTGTTGAACTGAAATTCTAAACCTCCACTCAGGACACAAAATGCTGATGCGGGGTCCCTGCAGGCACCGTGCATGCTGACCGCTTGAGCAGATTTTGGAGAATCATGCTCATTCAAGTCATTGGCCGTACGTTTACGGTAGGCTCTGTATGATACAGGTCTTTTAAAATGGGTTCATTGTCCGCGCTGTGCGCAGATTATAGGCCACCGCAATACAGGCCCGTCAAATCAGCATTCTGTACCCGTACACACAAAATACATGATGACATCAAATAACATTTACGACTGGCGTAGACAAGATGACTCACAACTGTTCAGACTACCCAGTAAATCAATTTAATGCAAACCTTGACCTTAGATGTTACAATTAGCAAAGAATTAATTTCGTTTCAAAGCATACCTATGGATGGCCCAATAGGTCATGATGAGTTCAATTTTTAAAATCTTCTTCAATAAGCCTAAATGGACAACCAAGTTGAACAATTGTATCCGCTTGAATTAGGCGGCTATAGGAGCTCGGTGATTCACGATGGCTGTACTGTCAGTCTTTTAATTTTGACTCGATAAATGCAATTGATTTTCAAGGAGGCCGAATACACAGACATGTGAATCAAAACATTTGAGGGAGTTCTTTTGGTTTTTTTTCCTTGGCGTATGTCAGCAGGCCTATTTTGTTGTATGTATTGTCAATTAAAAAAAAACTTTCGTTTTTGTAATTGTTTGGTCTATATAGTTTATAAGTATCATCGCGTCATTAGACAAGTTTTCTTTGAAAAAGTGTTGATGAAAGATATTGCGGTCATAATCTTACTCTAGAGGTTGGCAAGCTATAATGACAATGAAACAAAGGGAGGGAGAGGGAGTGAAGATTCATATGTAAGGTAAAAAACGAAATAAGGGCAAGCTAAAATGTATATAAATTGGTCACTGCTAAAATGAAATTTTAATCACAAGATAGTTACACTTACAGGCCTTTTTTTAAACAGACGGAATAAACTGGGAGATAGATGCGGGGGGGGGGGGTAATTCTAAATCTAAGTGATGGATGGATGGGGAGACAGAAAAACAAAATACACTGCTAAATTCAGTTTCTAAGCTGGGCGCCAAGTGAAGAAAAAACTTTAAAGATCAGAAATAGGTGCACTGTGCAAAAATTATTGTAAGCTGACTCTGGTTAAAAATATGCTGTGATCGAAAGACAATTTTTTAAATAAAAATAAAAAACGTGGGGATTTAAGGAATAGATACATCAAGGTCGCTCGAACCGCGTAGGTTTACTACATTGTACTAAATACTAGCACTAGTCATAAAAGGCTGCACGGCAGTTACGCGGTATGTGGTCACACAGACCATCAATTTAATACTGTGTCACGGTGTTTGATCAACTGAAATAACCCTCTCATAACACGGGGACATGAGAAAAGCGGAGGTGGGGAGGGGGGGGGGGCAGTGACATTTTCAATTAGCAAATATTGCATCTTATTGCACGGATGGATAGAATTTGTCACTAAATTAAGGTTTTGTAAGGATGGCATGCCTGTGACGTGTGAGGAAATCCCTCGGGAGTGACACCGACAGGTGGTTTGAGAGAGACTCAGAGAGAGAGAGAGAGAGAGAGAGAGAGATAGAGAGAGAGAGAGATTTGAACAGGTGAGGAATCTTCAATTTTATTCGACAAATAATAAGTTGTTTATAGGTGAAACCGCTTTCAGGAGCAAAGGGTGGAAAGAGGTGAAGATCCATTCACAGAATTGTCGCACTGGGGTGCAACCATTGATACTTATGATAGGCTATTATTTTGAAAATGAAATTACTTTCCCAAGTTTCCCTCACCCTTCATTTCGTCAGCATTGTGTTTTTCCCTTCTGTCAATAAAGGAGCCTATGTCAATGATCCTAATGAAATGCTAAAAACGGTAGTAAAATAAGAGTCCTATACTATAGACTCTCAGTGGACCAAATCTCTCAGAAGAATGTGTTAGGCACACCAATCAGCTGATTCGATTGAGCAACGTTATAAATCTGGATTCTGAATCTAATCTAGATCGTCATCTTCGATCTCTAGTCCGCTGCTATGTTGTAGCGTGACCAGCTTATACCTAAGATTGCTGTAACAGGTCTTCCTAAGGGAGAATTAGACCTATGTTACGCCTAACTTGCTTGTAAGATAACCAATCTAAACTAAATTTAAAATCTATGTTACGAACGTCGCTTTGCGATATTTTGAATAGATAGTGTGGTTATTAATGAAAACAGTGTGACCTGCCTTTTTCTAAATTGATGACAGGCACTCCTTAAAAATTATACCTAATTTTTACGCTTACCTTGCTTGTAACTGTAAGACAATCAATCTATTAACCAAATTTAAAATCTAAATGTAACGAACATCGCATTGGAGATTGGAATATTTTGCAAGGTGGTTACAAATACAAATTAATGAAAAAAGGGTGGCCTTACTCATTGTATAGGCCTATCTATTCTAGATCTAGATATCTAGATTATATAAATATCTGAAGACAGGTCTTCCTTTATTTAAAATTAAACTGATTTTTACGCTTACCTTGCGCCGTTTACTCTAGGGGCTTTATTTAGATCCTAATAGTAATTCGGGTGGAATTTTGAAGATCTGCGCCCGAGGGTTTAGTCCGGTGGTTTTCGGTAGAATATTAAGCACACACATGCGAATGGGCAAGAAACCAGCTGTGATTAGGCACTTCTGTACTGACTAGATCTAGATTACGGTGGTCTAAAGTGGAAAATAAAATGTTCGTCTACAAAACTATAACACTCTACTTCAAATAATCTAGATTCAAATAGGCCTTGTGATCTGCCTGATCTTGATCCGATTGCGGCTTTGCGCTTTTAATGCGCTTTTTTTGGACAAAACTGTTCCACTTTCAAAGCAGCTGGCTCAGCGCACGCTGCTGTTGACCCAAGTAGTGCAAGTACTGAAGTAGCGACTAACCTCGCTCTATGCTAGGCCTGCAACTGCTAGCCTGCTGGGGGAGGCCCGCTATCGACATCAAAAGGTTTTTTTCATCGCTGAAGTCCGCGGTAGCAAGTTTGAATGACGCGAGGTTACACACTTTTCCGGTCTATTTTGGTGATCGCGAATTCCCGTGACCTACTTTGATTTATAAACAATCCCAACTATGTAAAACACCACGTTGTTGCTGGTATACTAAGGAGTGACAGTTTGGGGATTACAAATAAGTTGCAATGCAAATATTTCTAATGCCGGTATATCTGTTTTGTGCGATCACGTTGCGCTTTGTACTTATTTCATTCGTCCTATCAAGGTGCACAAATCATCCAGATTTACCTGCCGAATCTGCAAGCTACAAGAAAGAAGAGGGTCGAAACAAAGGCGTACGCTAGTAGTATAATTTTCTTTCCCTTTTTAAACAGCAAGATATTTTTTTTATTTACGTTGTTGAAATTAAGCCTGGCGAGTTTCAAAAGACTGGACCCCAATCTGGGATGCTTGGACACGTCACATTGCTGTTGGCGGGGCTTTTTGTTGCTTTGTTGTTGTTGTTTTTACGTTTAGTAACAGCTCTACTGATCCGAGCAAAATAGTTTAAATCATGCTAAGTTAAATGAATGCCTAACCAACTTACTTTGGCCTATATCAAAATTAATATACACATTGTAATTAAACAGTGCAGGCAGTGACGTTTTTCTAGTTTGTTGTGTTATAAATTGAGAAAGTTTTTCGTTAATTGATACCTAGCATTATGTGGACTTGACAAATTTACAAACGTAGAGATTAATTAGTACGGTTATGGTGTGTGCGCGTACACGTGTGTGTGGTTTGGGGGGGTCATAGCCTATTTGCATGTCCATGAGTCGAATCGGAAGTAGAAAACGAACGATTGTCAGATTAAAAAGCAGTCTAGATTGGCTTAAATGCCTATCAAAATTCGATCAAGTTTGTCGCTTTGCTTGGTTCTTCTGTCTTCAAAAATGGCACATTCACTTACACAGTTTAGTCTAGGTATTTATACCTATCCACGCTATAGCGATTAGTCATTTTAATTTTACTGGTTGCGTTGGGTACAAAGGGAGGGGTGGGGGTATTCTTTATCCGTGTAAACTGCTTTTCGCGAAGTAAAAATCGTTGATAGAGAAGTTGAAAGATAGAGAGAGGACGCGGGAGGGGGGGGGGTTGAGGAGGCATTACAAGCATACACACACCATAATGAGTCATAGATAGAGGTAGAGGGAGTATGGAATGGGACTTTTATTTATATCTTGTGGTGGATAATTTTTTCCGTAATCTGTGGAAAATTATTACCAAAACAGAATCTTTTACCTAAACAGTCGTGTCCCATCGCAGTAACTTTTGAAGCTGAAAACCAGTCTCCGCACCTGCAATTATTATTCTCAGTAGTAGTCATCCTTGAAACCACCAAAATGCTCGCGGGTGTTTTTCCTCTCTAGCTGAGTGTGCGTTTGGAATTTTACTCAAAGACCACTCCCACTGCTTACGTCTCTCTCTCTCTCTCTCTCTCTCTCTCTCTCTCTCTCTCTCTCTTTCTCTCTTCTCTTCTCTTCTCTCTCTCGCTCGATCTCTCTCTCGCTCGCTCTCTCTCTCATTCTCCCGCTCTCTCTCACTCTCTATCTCACTCTCTATCTAATTTTTTTTTTATTAATGTAAAAGCCACAACACTTGAAGTATACCTACAAAGTAAAGAGAATCCCAAAAGAATGCATGTAAATCTGTAAGATCTACATAAAAGGTACGGTAATAAAAAGCAGGCTTGCAACCTAGCACACACCGTGAAACAAGAGAAAAAAAACAATTCATTTATAAATTTATACATAAAAACGTCTCGGCTTTATTATACTGCCTTCTTCAGTTATAAAACTCAATACAATAGAGATTCAATGAGATAGTGAAACATTTCCGTATTTAAAGACAAAACTGTGAAAACAGAATGGGATCACCCATTGCCTCTTTTCTTTCTTAAATCAAGTATGGAGGCGCAAAATGCTCAAGAAACTACATGTCCTTATTTAGATCTAATGCTAATAACACTCTTTATTAAAAGTAATGATGAAATACTCATACAACAACGTGTGTGTATATATATACTGACCGCCGAAAGAAACGCAATATCGAATCTTCAATATATATTACTGAAAACTGCAATAGATTAAATGAGACAAGTGATAAATTATTTTAAAGGTCATTGATTGCTTTTTCAACTTAAAATAACGCCAAGTTCATCGGTGGCCTCTGAGGACGAGAAAATTAGATTAAAACAAAAGATCCTCGATAAAGTAGATTTTATGAAAACAGGATACCATTGGTAAAATTCCACAATACAAACTATACAGGAACTTTGACCATATTTTTACATACCTGTTCAGTAGATAAGACTTTAGAATTTAATTACAAATCAAGACAGGCTCCGGCTAATAATTTGTGTGCTCCCCTTGGGCTTCCAGTACAGCAGCACACCATCAAAGATGCTCCACCTCACCTGTCGTGTTCCTTAACGCAATCTGCTTGGTATCTTTCACCGCTTCTTCTCCATACACGTACACGGCCATCAGCATGGTCAATGCAGAATCAAGATTCGTCACTGAATATGACACTTTGCCATTGGATGCGATCTCAAGCGGCATGTTCCTGGGCCCATAGCGTACGGTGGTGTCGGTGACGCTGGATCAGAATGGGGCCGATGTATGGGCGACGAGCACGTATGCCAGAGGTAGATAAACGTCTTCTTACTGTGTTTGCACTTAAAAGTTGATTATTTATTCCTTTTGTCTGGCGCGATGAAGCTGAAGCTGAAACTGAAAGAAACCTGTTGTTCATATGATTTCTGACAAGGTTTCTGTCTTGTCTCTGCGTAGTGCACCCAGGCCTTCCAGAACGGGGCCGATCACTCACCGTATTCGTCTTATGTAGACGTTGTCTGAGTATGAAAATCGTCGTCCTGTTTACATTCATACGGAGGGTAACTTCACTGATTTGAAGACCTGCTTGGAGCAGTCCTAAAGCACGATGACGATCAACTTCAGATAAGCCTGGTATTTTGTAAAAATAAAATCGTTTAATTCTAAAAATGGCGAATAATTATCAGGCATCTTGTAAGGTACCCTTGTGTGTAATTTTGAAAATCTCGACCACGTGGTTTTTCTATACGCACGGATTTTACATTTTTTACAGGGTATTCGAAAATCGCTCACCTTGACTAGCAAACCACGCACGGGACTAGGGAGTGAGCTTGAACTCATGTTCAGATGTGTTACTACTCACAACACACAAAAAATCAACTCACCAACCTTTCTGTAAAGCTTGCATGGGCGCGAAAGTAATGAATGTCATGTTGCGTTTCTTTTGGCGCTCAGTATATATATATGTGTATTATACTTTGGTTTCCAAAATAAGGTGAAACCAATGTTCAAACAACATTGAACGAGTACATATAAAAACTCGGTTTAATGCTCACGACTCCGTTTAAGAAATTACGAAACCTGTCAAGAATTTTCCAAAAGGATAGATCTAGACTATTTTTTTCTAAAAATGAAACAGGGCATGAGCGCAGAAGACCACGATAAGAATCCATCAAAACTATTCCGCTGCTGTGCTGCTGTGCCCTAGTCAGGTGGATCCATAGTAAGAGTCAAGGCTTTCATTTACCATGTATTCTCCTTAATTCGTCTTCTTTGCAGGGGTTGTCGAAACGGTCGCTGAACGACTGCACGGATACTGACGTGAAAGCTCTGATTCTCGGCGTATGTACTTGTAAGCACATGGAAAACTTTGAACTCTATCTTACAATAACTATGAGTGAAACCCTATTTGGACATGATGGTTTATCCGCTGCTCTGCAAGGAGAAGATGATAAGAATAATAAGAATAATATTATATTATTATTCTGACCAGGACTGGCGAAAGCCTCTCGCTCTTCAGGCTAGGCCAAGGTTAGGCCTACCGGACAAGTGTTGGTTTTGACTCTGAGTGTTGGAAAGCCTCATCTGCCCCGTCCACAGACTAGTGGCCCCGTCGGAGGAGGACGCCAGCCAGGAATACACTTGGGATGCTCGCCATCCAACTCATGCACAAATCCATTTTAAGGAGCTTCTACTATCAAATAGATTTTCCGTGTCGACTTTGATTTTGTCAGTTATTCGCACCAAGAAAAGGTCAGCTTGAAAGCCACCAACGGGAGTGGGTTTATATAAAGATGAGCTTTCTCATTGTTTCTTATCTGTTTTATGGATGAGACAGCCAGGCTTATTTAATGAAATCTTAGCTCCACATCTTTCTTGTGGATATTCGAAGGTTCATTGGTGTCTTAGTTTCCTTTTTTTCTGAAACTTGGGCCAGATATTCCAACAAAGAACGCGATAAGTGTGCGTTCATTTAAACTTTGAGGGGCGTAGAGACATTCCTTTGCACCAGTGTGCTACAAAACCTTATGCTGCTGTATTTCCGCAAAGAATGCACATGTAATTAGGCTTTTGGTGCTGGTCGCAAACAGCTTTGTATCTCCGTCACAACAGCCCGAGTGTGTTTCAAATGTATTTTCATGCTGTGTTAATTTGTGGTGATTTTTATCTTTACTTCTGAAGTAGATTATATTAGGTCAAGAAACCTAACAGTAAAAAACGCAGAACACTGACCTTTCGTCAAAAGATGGGTATGGAACAAACGAAAAAATGACACTCAGAGCGTAAAATGAAAGAATATGGCGTCCAAAACCTAAGCTAAATCCAGGCTTAATGCAGACTCTAGATCAAGACATCATCTATAATTATCTAGTTCTAATCTAGATTGTCTAAACTGTTTCTTAGATGTCAATAAAATTTTATACAAGATTTTAGAACTAGTTTTAACCTAAATTATGCAGGATTCAACAACTGAAGCGGGCAATTTTTTCCGCCAACCATTTTGAAAAGTTGGTAGGCAAGAAGGTGTTAAATTATGTAACCTCTCCGTATAAACAAATCGCATCAACGACCAAAAGTTGAGCAGCGAAAGTAAAAACAAACAATAAATAAAAACCGATAGCCTACTTAGATGTTATCCTTAATCTTCACCTACCGAAATTGGATATTTATGGTCCTCGTACTTTTGTCCCTATCTCCTGCCAATCCCTACATAAACAAAATCTAGCTTGACCTTGCAAACTGCTAAGATCTAAAAAAAAAAAAAAGAAATGATTAAAACCTCATATTTATCATAATGTTATAGAGGTAGTTAAATGTTATCTGTAAGTCACCCAATAACTCAATGAAAGCTGTACATTTCGAAAATAGATACCAAATTTTAAAACCGGAAAGCTGGGTAGCAAAAGACCATGATTTTCAAGGAAGTAAATTATTTTTTTTCGCTCGCTATTCTAGTTTTTCTACACACTTTGGTCAATGTAGTTCATATTTCTGCAAATAAGGATTTTTCGTTTTATTATGGGTCTGATGCACTAATCCACAGATCTAGGTACTCCAAACTTTGTCAGTTCGATAGAAATATATCGACCTATCAACAGTTCAGATAGACCAGTGATAATTTTATGGTCAAGAATACACTTTTTTTTGTTTCATATTATTTTCAGATCTATGCATATTATAAACCTAACTTTACACAATTTTCAACTCTTGTTTTTTACAGTTGGCTGTTGAGATCGAAAGATTGCTAATAGGATCCACAATTAGGACTCATTGCAATATCTTTTCCATAATGAGATATATTTTTCTTTAAATTTTATTTCTTTTTAGGCCTACCTTAATTGTCTCGCAATCAGTGCATATGAGTTGGATGCTTCGAATTTCCCACCATAGGCTAATGCGTTGGTATTTTGAATAATGAATTTTTTTATAATTATCACAAATGTTAGAATTTTATGAAATCATAAAAAGTGAGTTGACTTCTACGGGTGCAAAAATAGAAAGATGAATACATCTTATTTTAAAAGACTTTTCCAAATTAAACTCTCCGACATCCAATTGTTCGCAAGAAGCGCCATCAGGCACTGGATTTGTGGACAAAATGCGCCCATATAAATTTCTTTTCATTTAGCAGGTACATCCAGGGCTATATGAAACGATGAGAATCGACGTATTTCACAGAGACCCTTAGAAATTAGGCCTACACAAAGAACCCAGAACGTAGCCTGAGTGAAGAAAAAGAAAACTATACTGGGCATAGGCCTAGTAATAATAAAAATACTCCACTGTTGTAGGCCTTTTTGGCAGCTTTCACGAACCCGAAAAAAAAAAAAGAAAAGAAAGGAAAGAAACGCCGATTGAAAAAAAAAATCAAACAAATAAAAAGAAAAAAAACAACAAAAAACAAAAGCAGTAAAAAAAGTCTTCGGTCGGAATTGTAAAGTAGTTAGATATTGGTATCACTGAAAACTTGTGAAATTCCATTAAAATTTAACACAAAAAATATGAAATAAAATTTCAGCATGAATTAGGTGGGAAAATTGTTTAGAAATGCTTTTAATTCAGTATCTAAAATGAAAAAAAAAATCACTTCTGAACATCCAGTAAACTAGTCTCAAAACTACGCCATTCGACTTACGACTCATTTCATTTGGACAGAATGCTAGATTCTTGTTAAGTCCCCATGTGCAGTGTTTTTTTTTTTACAGTAACCTCCCTTCTGTCATGCGTAAATCTATGTTTTCCTCTTGCATCGTTCTTTCTTCCGGTTCAAACTATAGGAGCAGGTAGGTTTCGGTATTGCATACAATTTCAATCTTGTTTTATCCTTTAATTCACGTAAAATTTACCCTATGTATGTTTACCAGAAAAATACGAAACATTTTATTGTTATTATCTACCTATTATTTCATTTCTTAAAGCCTGGATGTGATAGATTTGGACGTTGTAAATTCAACAAACACCAGACATCACATAGGCCTACATCATTCTCCAACCCAGTCACTCGACTTTAGGTCTAGATTCTAGTCTAGACCGTAGATCTAATAGATTTAGAATGGTTTTCCTTTCTCATGGAACTGGGGAACTTCTATAAAAATGATATGATATCAGAACCCATTAACTGTTCAGTCAGTAGGCCTATAGTCTAGACCTAGATCTACGTAACATTCTAACAATACATTAGGTAGTGTAGCCTAGGTCAGGCATTTCAATCGGTTGTGCTTTTTCTCGAGAACCCTTAAAAAACTCCGAGAAGCCTCGAAAACTCTCGAGAACCCCACATAGATTGACGGTAATTAAGTAAAATTTGAGGAAACATCAATTTCATACATTCGAAAGCTAGGCTAATAGGCCTAGAATCTAGATCTAGATCTAGGCCTATTTGTTAGGTACCGTCACACTGACACTTTGGCTTAGAAATGAATAGGTTTTGTGCAGTGTTGTGATTAGGGTTTGTTATTAGGAACAATGCCAGTACCGAGATTATAACCTGGCAACATACACCCCATACAATGATACATAGAACCACATATTAGTAGGTGTGATTTAACTTGGGTATCTAAATGAACAGTGATACAATCATATAAACTCAATGTAATATTTAAACTAAAGGCAACTGATTTTTTGGTACCGGTATCTGAATTGCAATTGCTCATCATAAAACCGCATAGACCTAACCAGCAGACCACATAGGCCTAATGATTTCATCACTACTGTCACATATAAAAATAGGCCTAAAAATCTAGATCTTGACTTCACAAATAGGCCTGCATGAAATCATGGTTTGCTTAAGTTTTTTCTTCAAACTTTATTAGATCTAGATCTAATATTATATGCAGGGTTTTTGAAGGTTATTGAGCCGTTGAGGGTTTTCTCAGGTTATCGAGGGTAACCAAGAAAAAGCAGTACCCATTCCAATTCATTCTGATTCTATTACCCATAATATAATTATATTTAAGCGACCAACTACTGACTAGCTCAGGTCATTGATTAGGCCTAATGTTTGACATGCCAGTGAAACAAGATTATAATCTAGATCTAGATCTCAAATAGATCTCGATATAGCCATATCACTTTATCAGCGTCTGAAAAATTACGATTGAGTTCTTGTTTTTCTACCTTGCAATCAGCAATCTAATCTAGATCAGAAAAGCAGCTCTATCCTGTAGCGGCCTAATGGTGTTAAAATCAGGGTTATCCTTTTTCCATTTCATAAGTCTAGCCAGCAGAACAATGTTATGATCATCCCCGAGAAATCACCTCAGGATAAATCGATCCGCTAGTATTGAACAAAGGCTTGCAACAAGAAAAAGGGGTAAAACAGAAGTGAAAATATGCCTAGATCTATATTATTTCTAGATCAATTTCCACTAAATTCCAGCCTGTTCATTCCGCAGCCCAGATCTAGGTCTAGATCTACATCTTTTGTAAACTCACTTGACCACCTGGGCCTACCCTCTGATCATAACAGAGTTAATCATCTTCGAGGACTAAACTCCTTTAGATTAAAAAGTAGACTGGATTTTTAGATAGTTAAATGACTGCGGTACTGCTAACTGCCTCTCAGGGCTTAGGCCTGCTAGATCTATCTATCGGTACTTCTATGCCAGTGACACCCCATGGCTTTCTTCATGTCACATTGACCATGAAAATAAGTATTTCTTAAGATAAGCTTATTTGTAATTTGTATGCAGGTTTATACTGACACTGGTGTGGAGATCCTTCCGTTTTAGTGTATCATTGTATGTCTGCCAAATTTTCCATAGATCTAAATGTCTCATGTCAAGAGTGATTGAGCTGGAATTCAGGAAGTCTTTTTTTTCAGATAGCCTTATTGAAGTCTCTTTCTTTACCTCTTCTCTTTATCTATGTTGTAAATAAACACAAAGTTTTAATATTAATCTTAAAATATTCTTCATTTTGTCATTCTCGCAAGCGCGCCAGTGCTAGGATTATCCCTTCTTAATATCTTCCCACAAAATATTCATATATAATTATATTTATAAAATTTTTGACATATATATGGAAGCTTTGAACATTGTCTTACTCACAACAGTAATGTCTTTATAGGTGAAAATTTTGACATCCAACTCATTCACCAAGACACTCAAGACAAATGGTTTCTTCATTGTACTGATGCTTAAAAGTAGACCCATGTTAGTATACTGGTTAACATGTCACAAGTTTGAAGTTAGAATGGAGATAGGCTAAGTAAGATATTTTGATAGGTATATTTTGCTTAGAAAAGGAATAAAAGAATTCAGAAATGCAAATAAATATCCCGACTCCTGCAAGTGCAACAGCCCCATAGACTGTCAGTTTTATGCAGCTGAATATTCTGACCCACGAGAACTCTTTAAATTATTAGGTTAAAGAATATCTGCTGTTTTGGAATATATTATAAATCTTTTGAATTCCAAAAGTCCTGAGATCATCGTTAATGATAGACTGTGCTTGTAAAAATTTCAATCAATCAATCAATTTGAATTCCAATTCTTTTTCAAACCTAAAAATTTTCAGCCATGGCTCCCAAAAGGAACAACATTGTGCCCAATGGCCATTTCCATAAGGACTGGCAGTCCATGGTCAAGACATGGTTCAACCAGCCCATGAGAGCAAAACGCAGGAGAGCAGCCCGTGCAAAAAAAGCTGTTGCAATTGCGCCTAGGCCTGTCGCTGGTCTTCTCAGACCCATTGTTAGATGTCCCACCTTCAAGTACAACAATAAAGAAAGGCTAGGCCGTGGATTTACCCTTGATGAACTGAAGGTGAGTTGCATAAATTAGAGCAAAATTTTTCTGATGAATGTTAAAGTATATATACATTTGAATTATGTTTGGGTTTTTCATGGTAGACTTCACACTGTTTTGATTTGTTTTGTTTGTTAAAACTTAGTACATAAGATAAGTCACTAAGCCCTAAACCATGTTTGTAATATGATTGTCATATTTTTATTTCAAACGCAAAGCCAGTCAACAAAATGGCTGAATGCAAATTTGAAAGATTGACGGTAAAGACCTCTTGAACAATTACGATTCAGTGCTTTCATACAAATTGACTTATTTACAATGTTTACTTGAGAACCTAAAGCCAGGATTTCCAGTAATTTAAAAAAATTTGAGTGACCTCCCTGTTACAATTCCTGGCTCTTGTCATTCTCTTCATTATCGGTTTTTAAAGTTGAATTTTTTATGAAAGAATAAAATTAAAAATATGTTTAATTTATTTGTTGATTTAAAATAAGGTGGTGAGGGTCCTTGTTGATTGACAAATAGATTTCTACAGATTATAGAGGCATTAGATAGAACAAGTTGTTATTTTGGTGGTGAGATAATATTTTTGCTGTCTTCAGTGCTGAACAAGAACCTTTTTGACATAGTCTTCTTTTTTTCCTGTCTCCAGAATTTTGATCTATTCAAGGTTTGATAATGTTTAGTGCCTCATATTTTGTAGTTGGTTACATTTTATGTTAACACTCTTAACCTCTCTTGATCCTGTTTCTCATTTGGCAATTAACGATCTAGGCTGCAGGTATCAACAAAAAAGCAGCCCGCACTATTGGCATTGCTGTGGACTTTCGCAGGCGTAACATGTCAGTTGAGTCTCAGCAGCAGAACATTCAGCGACTCAAGGAGTACAAGACCAAGCTGGTTATATTCCCTCGTAAGGAGAGCAAACCCAGAAAGGGAGATGCTTCAGTAAGTTTTTATCAGCCTGTAAATTTTTGTTTCAACCCTTTTACGAGGGCTCTTTCATAATTAACCGAAAAATGCCTGTAAAATCTGCGTTTTTTATGCTATCAACAAAATTATTGCTCGTGTTCATACCTTGACTCGTCCTTCATTTCTCTACGTAACAGCCAAGTCTGTCAACACACTTCTGCCAACGCCGCACCATGGAATAGATATCCTCTCAGAAGAAACTTCCGTCAAGGTTTTGTAGCCATTTCCGCACATGGTCAACAAGCTCTTCATCGTCATCAAAGCGCTTTCCTGCCAGCTCACATTTCAGTGGCCCAAAGAGGTGATAAGCAGATGGTGCGAGGTCTGGACTGTGTGGTGGGTGTGGCAAAATCTCACATCCGTATTTCTCTAGCCAACCTTGCAACACTCGTGCTGTGTGGGGTGTAGCGTTGTCGTGTTGCAAAATGACCATGTTGGTCAACTGCCCTGGGCACTTACTGCGAATGGCCTCCCTAAGCTTGTCAAGAGTTAGGCATTACCTTGCAGCATTGATTGTTTCTCCAGGTTGTAAGGTTTCGAACAGAAGAACACCACGACTGTCCCAGAAAACAGTTCCCCTTATTTTCTTTGCTGACCGCATGACTTTGAATTTCTTTGCGGCAGGTGAGGATGAATGTTTCCATGTCATCGAATCTTGCTTTGTTTCT
>BMAT01012045.1:58607-69327 GCA_019649035.1 Elysia marginata | reverse complement strand
GTTTTAACCAATACTTTATAACTTTAACCTTTCGTTGGACAAATAATGAAAAAATCTTAGTTCACCGTATACAAAACAGCTGGGGGTGCTACTTTTTACACAAAGAATTGATTTTAGGAATGCTAAATAAAATCTTTCGAAAGGATCTGCTTTGGAAAGGCCCCATACTTCGCTTCAATAATTCAGGATTGGTTCAACAATGCTACTAAAAAGTTGAAGTTGGGTACAGGGCAAAATTTCTGAGTTTTTAGATATCGATTTTTTCAGAGCAAACAATGCCTTCCTTGCTGACTTGAGGAGCTCTTGGGTGCCTATTCTGAACGTTCCCGTGCTGGACAAATGGTACCCTAAATATTTAAAAGAAGATACAACGTCCAATTATCATGTTTAGAAATTCTTCCTGCCTTTTAAAATACCACAATCTTAGTTTTATTACTGTTTACGGTAAGTCTCCATTTCATGCAGTATGCGTGTAGTTCGTTTAAACCACGTTGTAGCCCATCCCTAGTCTCACTAAATTAGACCATATCATCAGCAAACATGAACAGCTTAATTAATACATTTTCTATTTTGAGACCAATGCCGCATTTCAGGTATCTACTAAGGTCGTTTACAAAAAGACTGAATAAAATCGGCGAGGTTGTTTCTCCTTGGGAAATTCCACTATTGCTGCTAAAATATCCCCTATTTTCTTCTGTTCGTATTTCTAACTTAATTTTTGAATACACGTTTTTAATAATTCTTACACACTTAGAGCTAACTCCTTCTCGCAACCATTTAGCCCACACTATCGTCCTATTCAAAAAGTCATGTGCTTTTTCATAATCGATAAAAGCGCAGTACAGCGTCTTATTCCTCGAGAATAGTATTTCCACAAGTCCATGTAGAGTAAAAACACAATCCGTGACCCCCCGATCCCTCCTAAAACCAAAATGTTCCTCCCCAATGATGCCCTCTTGCTCCGACCATACTTGAAGTCTTTTGTTTAGAATGTTTTAAACAATTTCCCCACACAACTCAACAACGTTATAACCCGATAGTTATTTGCCTCGCTTTTGTCCCCTTTCCCTTTGAAAATTGGTACAACACTGCCTACCGCCCATCCTGAAGGGAAAAATTCTAACTGCAGAATGTTGTTGAACAACGCTAACAAAAAGATTTTCGTTGCAAAGCAAGAATGTTTGATAAATTCGTTCAAAATGTGATCCCCCCCCCCCCCAGATGCTTTGCCCGTCTTTAACTTGTCTATTGCTAGGTCTAGTTCATTCATTTTTATTGCCTCGTCCAAAATGTCTAATTTCATGTCTTCTGTTTTTGTCCCACTGTTGTCCCTAATAAATTCCCTACACTCATCACTAACTTCTGACTCCCTTTCTGCTAGTAATTTAAAATGGTAAAAAAAAGGTGCATTCTTTTTTAGCGTGTTTTGTGTATTTATTGCGCGCCGAGTTCCAAAACTTCTTCGCGTTAGTTCTATTTAGAAAGACGTATGACTTGTATTAGCCTCGTGTCTATAATACTGTTTTCTTTTCCTACGGCACATACTCCTGTATTTACTTCTAGCTCGACACATGTCAGTTCTTGCTTCGCCAGTCCCCTTCTCCAAGAAACGCATTTGAAACTCTTTAAACTTAGACTTTTTTTTTGCACAGTCGAAATCAAACCATTTAGCTCCCGTATATCCTCATCCACCTCTGTAGCTATTACTATTCCTATCTGTTGAAAAATGGGTACAGTGATATTTGCCTGCGTCGAGGAAAATATTATTAAGGCTGTTCGTACACTCCTCTAACACACATGTGTCTGTGTTTTCTTTTAGTTTTTCCGCCATGTCCCTCATAATATTAGTAACTCAATTCTAGAAATAGTCTCAACAAAGTTTGTTTTGAACTCCTCTCTCCATTTGAAAATCTTTTTATCACCTACCCGCTCTCCTTCTCCCCATCTACTCTCCTGTTCAACATTGCCACCCCTTTTTAATTGAAAGGTGACGGGACAATGGTCCGAAAATTCGCAGCAGGTTTCTACAGCAAAATTAGTGACATACTCAAGAGCCCCCCTACAACACAATACATAGTCAATAGTACTTGCACCTTGTGAACAATGGTAAGTATGCGCCCCCACCCCTTTGTCCCCACCTGCTCTCCCATTCAAAATAATCAGATCTGAGGCTTTACATAGTTGAAGTAGTTTCACTCCATAATCGTTGACATTCTTATCAACATTTGAACGCAATACCGAGCAATCATTGTGCAAAAGATTTTCAGGTGTAAACAAACAATCGTTTCTAACAATATCAGGTAATAAAAAAACATCGGATTCTTTTATTTCGCTCTCATTTCCAATCAGACATTCTTGTCGTTCACCAGTTCGCGCGTTCAGATCACCTGCCACAATTACATTGCCTCTCTCACTCACAACTGCCATTTGTTCCACCAAGTGATCATAACAACTAACATCAACATCTAGGTCAGCGCGGGTCTCATGTACACAGACAATACAAACAAATCTTCCTCCCACCCAAAGAAATCTTTACAGAGCTTTAGGCATATACCATCTTCAAACTTCCAGCTCACCTCTTCCACTCGTTTAGATATTTCCTCCCTTACAAAACATACCATTCCACCCGAGTCCCGCTTTCCTGCTTTCTTCCTTTGTCTATGTTTTCATATTTGATCATAACCAGTCAGGTCCGTTTCGCTCTCTTCATTTGTCCATGTCTCACTCAACAGCAAAATGTCATGTTCTCTCAGTTTACCAACAAACTCGTTACATTCCAGCTTGGACACTAAACTCCCATGCACATTCCAACATACAACAGAAGCATTGCAGTTAGATCTTAAATCGAGCTGTCCTTTAGTTTTCTTTTTGTTTTCCGGCGCAGCCCCCTACGCTGTCATCTGCGGTTGCGGCCGCGGGGTCACCGACTTGACCTCTTCTCCGTTAATGATCAGACGCGCAGGATAAGCTAGCCAGGCAGCCTTCCCCGTCCTCTTTGCTTCCAACATCTCCGGGATCAGCTGTCGCCTTGCTTGTCTGACCTCGTATGGTAGGTCCTCTGTCACTGAGATGGTTGAGGGCAGATGGCGTGGTGTTTCTCTGACTCTCTCTCTCGTTGTAATTGTTGAATCGAACTATCAAAGCTCGAGGTTTCCTGAGTGAGCCTCCAGTGCCCCCCCCCTTGGCCTCCCCCCGATCCTATGCGCCCTTTCAACTATAACATTGTCCACTCTCTCTATCCTACATTTTTCCTTCAGAATGCTCCTCACCACTGCCTCCCTATCAGATTCTGGCACACCATGAAATATCAGGTTATTTCTCCTTGAACGTGCCTCTTGATCTACAACTCTTTCCTTTGCCTTGTCCAATCTCTCCTCCATGTATTTGATCTTCTCTGAAACCTCCTTCACTTCCTCCGATGAACTGTTCACTTTTCTCTGTACACCATTTAATGTCTTATTGCTCTTCTCTACTTTCTCCGACAAACTTGACAGAATTCCTTCGTGTTTCTCCACTTTCTCCTCAATACTCTTCACAGTCCTTCCGATCTCCTTTACTTCACTCATCATCTCTTTCATCTCTCTCAGAAATCCTGCCTATGTCGCCTATATCCTGCCCATCTTCTCCTCCATCTTCTTCTCGATCTTACTCATGATGACCATCATCATTTCATCTTCTCTCTTCTCCTCAACACTATCCGTACTATCTTCCTTTCTGAATCTTTTGTTTTCGGTCATCCTTCTCTATTTCTTTCACTTCCACTGTATCACTGTCTCGGTTTATAAACCAAGCATTGGCAGGCAGAGCGGGGCGGGCGGGTTAAAAAAATAGACACAAGTATCGAACCTTCAATCCAAGTGAGAAGCCGAGAAGAAAACAATGAGGTAATTGATCGAGGGTGGGTTGTACATTATTTTTTGTGGCCTTTAATCTAGGTAAAACACTGCGGCGAAAGAGGCCAAGAACACCGTTATTCATTGGGCATCTCCCATTTATGTCGGAGTTAAACAAGTTTACCCGAAAGATGAGCTTAGCAAGACCATCGTAAAATTGCATAGGGCGAAGTTATAGGTAGCGATGGAATCCCAAATTAGGTCTCAAAGCGGAATGGAAATTCTCCTTGACTGTTTAGATTATATGAGATACTAGTGAAATGCTGGGAGGAAAGTGTTTTACCTCAAATTATTAAATTCGCCAACATAATGTAAAAATAAAGGCTACAATAATTACAGAAGGATATCATTGCTGACATCAGACAATCAGCCCTCACGTCTGATCCTCGTGCACATTCAGCTATTCTCTGAAACAATGTACCTGGAATTTTAATGTGGTTTCAGAGAACATTATCCCCCAATGACATGATAGTTATTTTCTTTTTGTCAACTCTATGAGAAATGTCGGGAGCGGAAAAAGTCAACTAACTTGGCTTTCATTGACCTCGCTATACAGTTGGCTCGGGATTTGTATCATTGAGGTCTGCATCCTATATCATATATATACCCCCCCCCTCACACACACACACACACACACAAATGAAAGACAAAAATGTTGATTATAATGATGCAAGAAAAAAAAACCAAAACAAAACAAAAACAGTCTGAAAAAAATAAAAATAAAGCAACTGATTTCCATAAGCGTGCAGTTTATCATTGAGTAGCAATATTGTGAAAAAAGGATGTTGTATTAATTAATTCAGGTAATTGAAAATATTTTTGCATAAACTTATAACTCACTTACTTCCTGAGAGAGGAAAATAAATTTTGCGCGATGGTAGGAGGAGTGATAAGAAAGACGTCTAGAATGTAGATGAAGCAAGCTAAACTGACACGCCTTCGATCGCGTTTTATTTTATAGACCTAGTTCAGCATTTAGTGCATTACTCCTTTAAGAATTTATAGGTCTTAGATTCCAATACCTTTGCTCTTTTTTCAGACCAATTCAACTTTCAAACCATTTCTGGTCTCATCTGAATTGTTATTAGTGTTACTAATACGGTACTGCTCCACAGCAGCACTTCTACTTTATAACCTATGAAACTATTAAAAGACTGGTTTATTTTTACACTAAAGTTTATACTTTTTAAGTGAATAATTCTTCATTTCTAGTTTCATATTTTTTAATAGGCAGTAAAAGGACTTCGAAGCTAGTGTGTTTATCTTTGAAAAATAAAATTGCAATCTTTTGAATGGAAGTCAGCAGTTCAAAAATATGAATTAAAAGTAAGTGGTAGTCTAAATATGATGTCAAGGATATGGTTCATGTGCTTTTTGACAAAAAAGTTGATAAAAATATGCAAGAAGCTTTAAAATCAACAACCGTTTTCGCCCAGTACAAAAAAAGACACAAGAAACAGAGAAACATAACACACACACACACACACACGCACACATGACGGTATGACATTATAAATGTTTAAAGTACACCCGCTTATATGCATGTACTCAGGCAATTGTTTGGTGCTGCTTGAATATTTTTTCATCTCGTTGAAGACTAACTATTATTTTATCATGATTCACGCATTGTGAAATCCTGTCAAGACAGATCCATTAGTTCATGCATTTTACTGTTACATGTACACGAATTTTCGAACCAAGCGTAGCGCATCATCCAACCGGATGTGTAGGTAGAATGACACCCCCCCCCTAGCATAGTCAAAATAGCCTTAAAATAAGCTTATGAGAAAATATTGATTTTCTAACACTCTATTCATTCCTTTACCAAATGGATAGATAGCAAAAACCATGGTTGGAAGATACAAAAGTTGCCTGTAGCAAGAACCATAGATGGAAGGTACAAAAGTTGACTGCTGCTGTTGTGATGAAAGGTGGGATACCAAGTAGCATAACGGCCTGCTCGAAACTTCCCTAAAAGGGAAAAGTAAAGAAAAAAATTAAGTTAAGTGCTACATCCGTTTTTCAAAGATTTAAATGAAATAAAGTTATATAGCTATTATGCTCGATGTTTACAATTTTAAATGTAAAATCCATACATGTTCTGTTTCGATTTTTAATTTTGCGCCGTATCTTTTCGTTCACTATGTGGAGCAGCATGGCTCAGTGGTTAGCGCGTCGGATTTTTATGATCCGGCGGTCGTGGGTTCGATTCCCAACCACGACGCATGTTGTAGCTGCCTCAAGAAGGCAATTTATCCACATTTTCCTCAGTCCATCCACCTGTAAAATTGGTACCTGGCTATAGGCAGTGCTTGAAATTTGTAGAATGCTAGTAATTGAGCGCCTAACAGGCAGCCGTTCTGTGATGCTCTGAAATATGAGTTGAATTTCCTTTGGTGTGTATTGGCCTGCTGGGGGAAATATGTATGTAAAGTCTTGAGACTGCTTTCGGCAGTGGAAGACTATAATTCATATTTTAATGTCCTTACAAGTTGCATTAAGCGGTAAGCTAAGCTGTGGTCACGGAAAATGTTTTTTTTTTGGAGATGGAGGGTGGAATCTGCAAGAAGCGTCTAAAAATTAAAAAAAAATAGACGCTTTTCGAAATTAAAATCAAAATACCGTCCAAAAACATCGCTGACTAACCGTATAAGACCATAAAATCCAATTAACAGCACTGTCGCCCAACATTATTCCCTCATTGTAATACAAAGCGTCGGTTCATTAAGAGAGAGAGAGAGAGTGCAAATCTTCATTTATAATGTTAATTATAATAAAAAAAAACCACATCACTTATATGGATGGTAAGTTCCATGGTGACAAAAAATGTGCGGAGAATCCATAACGACCAACTTGGCGAGCGACACACTGTGATTAGAGAGTTTCATCTCAATACGGGTTATTATAAAAGCGACATAAATTCAATATTCTTTCCTTTCCGTCCCCTCTCTTGCATTCAGGTTTTGACGGATAAGCTTTGAAGACCTGACGGTAAGGACTGTTTGTTAACGTATTGTAGGTGTGGCAGGTTATATTAGTGTAAAAATGCATTGTTTCACTAGTTTTTTGTTAAATTGAAACGATAGTTTAATGCAGTTTTACAATACGTTCTTCCACGTTAAAATTTTTTACCTTTGCATTTCATTGCTAAAAGAAGAGAGTTTTTTCATATGGAAATTGAAAAAAAATGTTCCCGGTACAAGTAGCCTACCTGTTCCAATTCAAATAACTTTTTCTAGGTTTTTAAAAGCTTTAGAAAAGTTCTTATTTAATAATTGTTTATGCTTTTAGATTTTCTTAGTGCAGACAGAGCATGTTCTCACCTTTAGAATTTAAGAAAAAATGGAATTACCATACAGATCTTGCCAAAATCATTACTCCATCGGGAACACAATGCACTTAGTTCTAAGCGCATTTGTTGAGAGGAATCTCTGTTGCGTTAGAATATAAGTATTAAAATAATCATATAACAGCTTTTTCCTTACAACAAGGTCCAGGCACTTGACAATAAGTTACAATACATTTCTATGAAAAAAAACCTTACATAAAATATGACAAAGATAAACAAGACTGCACATGAATAAAAGAATACTTACGGTAAAATGAAAATCAATAGAATTAAAATGATACATAAAGAATATATGGGTACAGTATGTTACAATAAAAATGTAGGTCTACTTTAGGAATACGAGTAATCGCTGAATATTTTAGTTAACACGCGTAATTCCTGTTTCACTCGAAGATTTCACGTAATCCCAGAAACATTAGAGACCTTTAGCATACGCACCGTGTCTCACTACGCGTACGTGAAAATCGGGAAAGCAGATAGAGGAAACTATAAAAATAATGAAACCAGTTTCTAAAAATAGACCCACAGACGTTCCCGTCATACTCACGCGTTGCTGCTTAAAGTCTGTATGTAGGAACTGTATGAAATCCCTGAAAAATCAAACCAGTAGTTACGTCGACTGTCGAGTCCCTGATAAGGCATGTGTAGTATGCGAATTATTATTGTTTAAACTATGAGTTCGGTAAAAGATATCACTTCTCTATCTAAGCTTATCTCGCCCTCGCTCACACTCACACAACTGCTTCACAATTAAAAAAAAATAAAAAGCATTGGAAATTCTAAAAAAAATGCCAAAAACCATTGTTATTGTTGTACCAGTTTCAGTTGAAAACATCAGACTAATATCCATCGACGTTGTCACTAGTTTCAACAAATGAGGCTGCTATGACAGCGTGAGTTACACTGCATCACTGGTTTAAGGCATTTGCATCGACTTATCCTACACTTTTTGGCATTATGTACAGCTGTATCTTGTGAAGACTTGTCCACCTGACGAGGATTGAGAAATCACCGTCAAGTGCAGATGAAACCATTTTTTTGTGTTTATGCCCTCAGTTTTTAAAAGAACCTAATGGCACACATCCAACAGATTTCTGTAGTACATGCCTCTGAAAATTACTAAATACCAGCTATTACGCGAATTTACTGATTGTTCAATCGTAAGAACACGTAGAATGTTGGGTCTGATTGTTCAATCGTAAGAACACGTAGAATGTTGGGTCTAATTTTAGGAATTTCGAGTAAATCCTCATTACTTCAAAGGTTACATGTAATCTCCCATTGATATATTCAGCGATTACTGGTATTTTCTTGAAAAAAAATTGTTTGGGCATTAAAATAAACTAATATGTTTGAACATATACATTTGCATATTAACCTTAAATTATGTAGCAAAATTTAAACAAATTCTAATTGAAAATATAAATGAACCTAAAAAACTGTGCTTGAAACAAATAAAAGTTAAACTGCTGAAATGCATGTACATAGATACCTTCAGTATAACAAGTTACAAATGAAAAATCGACGAATCTATGTAAGAATACAGAAATATAATAAGAATAATGTTAAATAGCATTGTTAATTGAAGGAATGAAAAGGTTTAAGTGACCCTTGATTTATTCCTGAAAAGAAATACTTCACCCCGTTCCTGCCCTGTTACATTTCAGTGGAATTGGTTTGTAAGTTAATTTATTAAATTCCTTATTAAAGACTGTATGCTCGTTTGAAAAAAAATACGTTTAAGTTTTTATGTGACTGTGATTTGGCAACTTTTAAATGTCCGAATAATTCATTCCACTGATTACTCAAGACCTGTCTCGTTTCTTTGATCTTGTGCGCGAAATTTTAACATTTTTAGTAGCCTCATTGCAGTTAAAAATTTTGCATAACACTTTAAAATCGATGCATTCTATTATCGGTAACCAGTGAAGGTCCTTTAAAACGTTTGTACTTTGATGACATTTTTCTTAAGCTAATGATTCTAGCTGCCTGGTTTTGCAGTTTATTTAGTCTTTCGATAAAAGCTTTTGGCAATCCTGCTGGCAAAGAATTACAGTAATCGAGTCGACTCATTACTATACTAATGAGGATATTACCAGGGGTTGGGCTTAACATTTATTGAGATACGGGCGTACCTCACCTATGTTTCTTAATCGAGAAAAGGATTTTTTGGCATAGAAAAATTATGATTATGTTTATTCATAATGAGGAAAGATTCAAGCCAATGTATATTTTTAACATGGTTTGATTAAATAATTTTACAGTAATCTGTTGTAATACTTGTAACAAGTACGTGAGATGCGATCGTTGATATGTAAGTTTGGGTCAATATAAACGTCTAGGTTCTCCACTTTGCTACTTATCATTGTTGTTTGAATTCACTGTGTAATTTCAGTATTGCGGAGTTTTTATTTTGTGCCTATAACAATATAAAGCGGCAAACATGTATCCCACACTCATTCAGTGACACCATTTATTGCAGTCGAACGAAACAGGTGAGAGTCATCTGCGTCAATGTGATTATAAAATGTTATACTTTTAATAAATAACATAAGTTGTACTACTCATAATTATATTTATGAAATACCAAATTTAGCGAATCTTTGGGGAAAAGGGGACGATGTGCAACATCGGAGTTATTAATTAAAAAAAAAAATCTTGAGCTTAAAAAAGCCTACCGCCAAGTTAAAACTTTTGCCCCGGTTGCCTCTTTAGTTTTATCACCATCGTCTTAAGTTTAAGAAAGCCGCCATTTCTGGTACGACTGCATGGTTCAGTATGCACGGCACGATTGCGGCTGTACATAAAGAGTAAATATTGCGTTTCCCTATGAAGATGACAGATATTCCCGTTGTAAACTCTTTTGTGCAAAAGGTTAATATTACCATAATTCACGTGGAGTAATAATGATCCAGTGCTTAAAAGAGTTCTTCTCCACTGGCAATGTTTGACATAAATTATTCACAAAAAAGGTATTAGACTGTTAGAGCTAGAGCCTCTGTGTTTCGCTGTTCTTCACTTTTTAGCGAGCCATTATTCACTTAAAAAGATATGAGCTTCAATTTCGGGCCACTAAAGGAGAACGTGGCACTATGTATATAAACAAAAAAATGCTTGATTTCTTTGGGTAATTTTGGCAAATTACCTCGAACAAAATCACAACCGACGAAGACATGTCGGACTTGAGTCGGCATTTTGTGCGGAGTGAATGTTAACATAGAGAGCAGCAAAATTTTGGGAAATCTTCGCCAATCGGAAGAAACTATAGATCTAGATCTACTTCTTTTTACAATTAACCTTTTGAAGGGCACGTTGAAAATGCAATCAGCAATAGATCTCTATACTTTAGACCTAGATTTTCCGCAGCACAATGGAATACATGTATTTACAACCAATGTGGTCTACCGAGAATGCATTCAAGCATAAGGTAAGAAAAATCGGTATAGGTAAAGCAGAGCGTACAAAATTCATTCGATTA